>JAEUBB010000139.1:894-62510 GCA_018257885.1 Parmelia sp. 050094 | reverse complement strand
TTTTTGGTTTTTTTTTTTTTTTTTTTTTTTTTTTTTGTTTTTTTGGGCGCTAATTCATTTAAAAGTATTTTATAATTCCGCCTTCAACCAGGAGCTTAGGTCTATCGTCCGTTTAGTGGCTGTTTGAGGGATACTCTACAGGAAAGAATTCGAGTCCAACCCGGGTGAGCGATTGATACGAACTCAGAAATCCCTCAACGGCTGCCGGGTAACATCCCCGTTACTTGAACAGAAGGGGTGCAAGTTTTCGGGAGCCTTTACAATCTAATAAAGTGCTGTACGTAGGGCGTAGGGTGGTCAAAGTTGGTTGTGCGCGGATGTGATTCTTCTAACGAGTGACCTGGGGCTAGGTTTCTAAGTAGTAGAGATGTTGTTTTCTCTGTACTTATGTGACACAATTTGAAGACGCAATACCACTCTTCAAGCGGTGCCAATAGGGATGTTGAGTCCCGCCACTCTTCAAGCAGTGCCGATAGGGATGTTGAATCCCTGTACAGTCTCCCATACACCGTGCATGACCCAGTCTTCTATTTAGATGGTGCAAGATGTTCGGCCAAGCGGATAGCAAGAGCGACGAGTGTCAAGGACGGATTTGCCGCCGGGCTGACGGGGAAGACGGACAGATCACAGACGTACAGCTTCTCTCGGCCACGGACTTGGAGGTTCTCATCGACCACGTAGTCCTCCTGTGTCTTGGGGCCTTTGATGCGCATGGTGCCCACTTCGTGCGCCACGACTCCGAAGCCCGCCAACGCGAACCGGGGACCATCCTCCGAACTTACGCCCAGGAAATTCTGCCGAATCTGTTTTGCCAGTTGCTGCATCATGGCCTGCTTATCTGCGCTGGCGGTACTGCGCCGGATGTGGATGACGGGATCCGATGAGGGGAGCGAAAGGACCTCATTATCCTCTGACAACGGCGACTGGAACTCTAGGGTGATGTTTACCATGTCATTGTTTGAGCTCTCCGAAGAGCTACTGGCCTTTACATTTCCTGACTTGTCCAAAGACTGGGTGGGAAAGGCGGCAAAGTCACGACTGAGGAAGGTATTGGCGTTGACGGCAACATTCAGCAGCGCTGGTTCCTTGTCTATTTCAATTTCGCTTTGGAACTTCATCGGATCCTTCCCGGGCTTGCCCGCTTCGCTATCCCAAAGGATACGTACCCCCCAGATCTCATGGTCAGTCAATCCCTTTCCAACTTTGGGAATCGAAGTCTGCAGTCCGCTGTTGAGTGCAATTGAAGCGGTGCCGATGGTTCCGGCGCATAGAATGACCGAACTGGAGACGATTTGATGCAACTTTTGATTTGCGACGGAGCGGACTGTCAGAGTGTATGACGATGCGGTCTTATCACAGCACAAAACTTCCGTATCTAGTAGCACCGTCAAATAGGCATCACGAGAGTAGAGCTGATCGAGAAGATGATCGACTGTACTGTAAGCGCCTTGCGGGAAATGGTATAACCCATCAGAATTGAACTGCGCTGCGAGAGGCGCAAGAGTCATGGTGGGAGGGGTTTTCTTGACTTTGTAGTAGTTGTAGAAATTTTTAAGGGCTGTATCCAGGTCCTTCTCCCAGCCAGCCTCTTCAGTGCTCTCTTCTGCAGTCTTGACGCTCTTCGGATAAAGGTTGCCGAATGTTTGGGACTCGTTCGTCATCAGCCCAAACGCTTTTTCGTATCCTCCGCCTGTTTTATCGTCAAGATAGCTACGTATGCTGTCCGGAAAGAAGTCCTTGATAGTTGATGAGGGGATTCTGGGACAAAAGAGCCCCCAGACATTGCTTCGGCCACCAAGGCAATACACAGGACCACCAGCATAGGGATCAGACTCCGCTGTAGTATTTACCTTCGCTTTCACAGCGTTGTAGACGACGTCATTATCTTGCGAGGGACCTTGAACGCCTCCGCGTTGCCAGTGCACGCGGGAAGTGTTAAGGCAATGGGTGGAGAACTGCAGTCCACCCTTCTCAATCAAGAGAACCTTCTTCTTCTTGAGTGTCAAGTTCCGAGCCAGCACACCTCCCGCTAAACCACTCCCAACAATGACGTGGTCGAAATAGCCAATTTTACTTAGCTTACAGACACGGTCGATATCAGCCGAGAGTGAGTCGGCCATATCTCCGGATCTTTAGTCGGAATCAGAACATCGAACAATTTCAGCAGTGGTGACTGGTGGATAGACTTACAATCCAGATGCGTGACGCAGAACTCTACCCGTTGGAACACAAGAGTCTGAAGGTTTCTGATTCTATAGGCCGAGACTTGACGAGATAATGAGAGCTTTCTGCTAGATAGCAGACAGACGTCGATATATATGTACGAGAAGGAGGGTCAAAGCTCATAGCCTTGCAACGTAATGTCTAGCGCACGGAGTATGTCGGATCGAGGTTGGAGGCGACAAAGAAGTAGTGATAGGCTGCCCCGTTTCCATTCTCAACTCATAGTGTCACTCAAAGAACTTCGCGCACATTGAAGCTGAGCTGTTGACACGTACGATCAAGGATAAAGAGATACTGATGGAAAGTGCCGATCGCGGAGTCACTCAATCACTGCCATGATTCCAAATGCGATTAGTCCCGGCATTTTAGCCTTCCGCCTCTTTTTGCATCGCTTATCTGCCATTGGGCTAATGTATAGAAGACTTAGCAGGACATGCTGGCTGTCTCATCAGTAATAGAATCTGAGTGTTCTTGTTGGCTACCTTACCTATGATTGAGGGGTGCGTAGAAAGCGGGGTTGAGCATGCCCAGTCGGAGAGATAGAGCAACCTGGAGGAAAAGCTGTGACTCGAGTCGTCCGGACTTAAGAGCCCATAGCCCACCAGTTCTAGACGCACGGCACCCCAGTAAAGATCATCTACCTGGAAATCATGAATGCACATGTTGCGTGACAGAGAGGAGAAGCCCAATCATCTTTATCTTACGTCTTAGGGCCACACAAGAGCTTCAGCCTAAGCTTCACTTGCGGTCAGCTCCGGCAACTCCGATGATGGAATGATGGTATTTGCTTCGATCGGGCAGCTGAGGGAATTAACGCATCCCAATTCTAGAAAGTGGACTTCTGAGCCTGCGAATCAGAACAAGATACCGCATGGTCATGAGGACTGAGGCAAACAAGGCGGAAGGCCTAGATCGTTGACTCCACGACATGCATCACACAATCGCCGCGCAATTTGGCTAGAGGCCAGGGTATTCGAATCCAGATGAACGCCCCCGCTTTAGCGCGATGAATAGCTGGAACACATGCTCGGACAATGATCTCATTTGGCCAGATACTTCGGACATACTACTGAATTGATATCTTGAAACCCTGCATAACTTGCGGGGAAATGGAAGAGAATATCAGAGTGAACGATGACGAGATGGCTTTTGTTAAACCAAGCAACCTGGCCATTCAGTCGTCTGCGCGCCACATCGGAGTCATATCGGAGTTGAATTTTCCGTCAGCTCATCTGCAGCAGTCACTCGAGCCACCTGAAGGCATAAGCAATACGAGAGCTCTGCATGTAGTAAGATGTACATTGTCCAGCAGGCGAGATCTCGATGCTGAAGTACCTGAAGCTGGCGTGTTGAAGAAACTCATACCATTGACGCGCAGGCTTTGCGTTCTCTCAGACGCATTGTTGAACATAAAAAGAAGGAACTGACTGAAACAAAATAAAAACAAAACCACCAAGAGAGAAGAAGTACTTAGCTTAGTCAGCAGGTAGCCTTACGCTAGTAGACGGCCCGTAAAGGTATAGCCTCGTGCAGCCTTCAAGCATGAGGTCCCGTAATCCTCAGGCTTCAACAGAGAGTAGTGTCCCACTTGAATAAGCACATCCGTAACCCTCTTTGTCTGAATCTCGTCTCCTTCACTGCTCCTCATGGACGGCATTACCGTCCCAATTCAAGAGATAGCTCACAAGTCACGGAATGTCTGAAGAATGGCTGCTTCCACAGGACCAGTCGGCTACGGCGCCGTGGCTGCCTGCGCAAGCTCTGAAGGTCTGAGTCAGCAGGACGTGTTGCCTGGATTCCAGCACACCACGGCTCCCGGACGGACTATTAGACCGTCTCCTAATAGTCCGTCCGTCCGTCACGCTTTGAAGATCCGACAGCCTATTCTGGATGAGTGCGTAGATTTCAATGGACGATTGGGACCAATAGTCCAAACGGTCTAAAGAAATAGCGTGTATCCCTAAGGTATATATACTTTAGTGGGCATCTTTTTGGTAGCAATAGGGCTGAAAAGATCAAATTCTTCGCGATGGAAGGCCAGGCCATTTTTTAGTTCAACATTCAACAACCATATCACGATGACATTTTTCTCTTTTCCCATTTGGAAGGGAAGACCTCTTCTGAACACACTCGCTCCTTGCACGCACACAAAGCTTTGAGATAATAAGGTGGTGTTATGAATGTGTGGCTTGCAGTACTAACATGCACACAGGAGAGCTACAGGTAGTGTATATCACCGCTAAATGTCATTTGGAACGTTTCTAGCTGAAACAAGGCTTGGGAGGTGCGGAATTCGGTTGCAGTTGTAAGGCTACAATGTGTCCAATTGTTGTAGAATCCTCTGGAAGGAGTGCACTTGGGCCCTACGCATAGGTCAGCGACATGATTTCTCTAACAAAGCAACCGTCGGTTTTTCTACAAGAATTTACGCGGAAATGGGCAATCATGAAAGCCGTTTTCACTGTTTTATCGACTACTACGCTTGCATCTCTCATAAAGCCTTGCAGCTCCCTTTCCTTACTTTCATGGAACTGTTGCGTTCCTTCCGCATGACTGCAAATCTTTAGCTATAGCAGTTTTGCGTCTCAGTTATTTGACCAAGACGCAAACATAACGCGCTTAGGCCTGGTCACGGGACACGTCGACTTCATTCCTGACATGCACCTTCACTACGGCGAGACCCTCTTCAGCCAATCTAGGTGCCTCATCGTCTGGCAGTGAGCCCTTCAATGCCCGCGAAGTAGCTGTTGATAGTTCTATGCCATCAGCTAGGTGTATGAAGCCATCTCGGTTATCGGCCAACGTAGATTCAGGACTTCTGCTATGTGCTCGCGACTTAGATACTCGAAAATCTTTCGAGTATGTATGCAGGAGGGTGGTTATAGAGGCTAGCTTCTGTCCTACCAGCCTGAAGAGGTGCATCATGGTTGGAAGACAAGCGCAAACGATGGCGATATTCAGCTCGATTTCGCTCCAGAGAATGGCAGAATCAGGACTCATGACGTTGGCCACCGATAGAGCGTACGCGCGGATGCAGCTGGATATAGTCGCACTGTAATGTTGAATCACTTAGCGAAGTTTTGTATAAAGGTAGCCTGTTGATACCTACAATGTACCAAGAGAAAATATTATGCTGAGTGCAATCTTTCTCTTCAGCTGTAATTGCAATCTCCAAACGACAGGCAAAGGGAGTAACAGTACGAGAAGGTCAGTCACGATAATGGGTATCGCAAAAGCCACGGACCAAGTTCTACCGTTGTGGCAATGGCCGTCCGGTTGAGTGAGGTCCCAGTTATAGTCAATTGGAGTGCAAGACAAGATGATGGCGAGCGAGATTGCGATCCACCAAACTGTTATGAAACCGATAAGAACGAAGGTGGGTATGCGAAGCACATTGACTGGAAAGATGCGACGGTAAAATACGAGGATTGAGAGTTTGACAAAGGCGATGCCACCGCAATAGGTATTTTGCAGGAGAAGAAAGGCCTAGAAAAGTCAGTGATCGTGAGCACCATTGTTGGCGTCGAAATTTGTACATGTTTTTGGGTTCTCATGGTCTGAAAATCCGGGGCTCCGTTGAGAATTGTGGAAACTCGCCAGAACACCGCGGCTGCTGTGGCCCATGCAAATAACTAATAAAGTTTTATTGATTGAACTTGTACACATTATGTGAGCCCACCCACCAAAGCGATGATGACGAGAGTGTCATCCCACCCAAACTTGGCGTCTGAGACTTTCCGTGACAAGAGCCGTAGTAACACGGCTACTGTAGCCAACGCACAAAGTATACTGGTGGCATTTTGAGATGATATCAGCAATTGCTCATCTACTTGTAGAGCCATGCCCAAATAAGGTGATTTGATGCAAAGAAGATAGGGTTCAGGATTTATTAAATGAACAGAATTGAACGAGGCACCATGACAGCCTTGTGCACCATTGCGGCGGTCGACGCACATTGACATCATTCACAAAAACTCCGTCCATTCTGCCACCTCTCTCATGCATTGTCAGCAAACAGCGCATATGCAGCTCGCAGACGGAGAACTACAACCGCAATCTCAGAGACTCTACCCCTGGATGTCAACATCTTGTAGCCTGCAGCCTGCAACATCTGCTTGGGTACTAAGCCTGATGTGGTCGGACTCTTTTGATTGGTCACTTTCTCTCCCGATGGGGTGACCATACCTAATTCACTTCTAGCGTGTTCTTGAGGTACTCGCATTTGATTCGCACAATCTGATGATTACATACCAACGCAACCTAGAAGGCCTCAACGCATCATTGGCTACCAGGCGAGAGATAATCCGTTTACGCATTGCTGCGGTGATCGCATTGGATCTCAAAGCTCCTTACTTCTCGAACGTGCTTCTCCAATTATAGGAGACTTATTGCACAGTCCTCGTACAATTCACGCAGACGTTACTGGACCCTCGCGCAAGTACGCTCCATGAACTACGGCAACTCATTTTGACAGAGGGTTCAACTCCACACTCTATCAATATTGTTATAAGGGCAAAGGTGGAATCAATAGAATAGTTTTGCTTTGGTTGGACGTGACAGATATATCTGCAAGGAGATCGAGTGAGAGTCCACCTCCCAAATCCAAACAACCCTAGAGTTATCTAACCCGGCTAGCGAAGCCCTATGGGAGGTTACGCTATTCCCAAACAGGAACCCCAGAACCGCAGGAATATCTAATCTCCGCAGCACTATATCCGATGTATAATCCTTTGCAGTCGACATCAACCTACTTCCTTCAACTTAATATTCGCCTTTGGTTGACACAGAACGCTGGATCGTGGATTCTGATTTTTTGGTCATCATTAGATAATGGATCCCTTATCTATCATAGCAGGGGTCATTGCAGTAGGTGCTGCAGCCTTGCAATGCTCCAAAGCATTGTATGAGCTGCTAGATGGGATACGGGAAGCACCGGAGCAGATCATGGCCATTTCACGAGACGCGCACGCATTCTACTCTGTTGTCTCTTCTCTCGACTCGGCACTGCATGATGAGATGATCAACCGCGTGCTCGAAATGGACGACTCTTTAACCACGTTGGTAGGAAACTTAAACCAGCCAATTCAAAATTGCAGCAAGACTTTGGCGCAGATCATGATCAAGGTTCAAGCGTATGTCAAGACTTCTGAAAAGAATGGCTTGAAGTTTAGCTTAGATCTGAAATGGTACTTCACCAAAAGAGGGGTGAAAGAAGGTATGGACAGACTGGGTCATGATAAAGCCACTCTGGACACGGCTTTGAATGCACTCATTGCCCATGTAAATGATGGTCGCACTGTCACAAGATAAAACTAACAGAGAGCATTGTGGTCACTCTTCGGCTGGTAGCAAACAGCCGATTTCAGGCGACTTGCCCCCAACCCCCTGAAGATACTACTACAGATGTTGGTGAGGTCTTAAAGCAGTATGCGGAGTCGGTCTTAGTTCCAGAGTCAATTGAATCCTTGGGAGTTGAAAGGTAAGATATCGAGCTCGGTACGCACTACGTATTTATTCTGAATATTCGTGAGCCGTGCAAGATCGTTGTCCAGGACTTTAGTACCAGAATTTAACACCACTGCTCTGATACAGAAAGCTGATGACCAACGCATGACGCTGCACCAAGCAGCAGAAGATGGAGATGAGGAACTCGTTGAGCGGATCCTGGATAGCGGAGTCAATATCGACACGATGGCCAGTGACGGCAGGACTGCTCTTCGTTTTGCTGCGGAAAATGGCAATGACGCTGTAGTATCAATATTGCTAGAACGAGGGGCGTACGCCTCTGCAGCATCTATCCCATCCGCCGATTGGCATCAGCAAAAGTTTTATGGGGGTAGAACTCCAATGCATTGGGCGGCTGCAGGATCCCATCACCGCGTTATCGAGTTACTTTTGAACCACGGCGCGGATCCTGGAGCAAGTAGTACGACAGGGCGGACACCACTTCAAGAGTGTATCATGAACGGAATCGGCACTGCGGCTTGGCGCTGTTCGAAGTTGTTGATTGCGAATGGAGCTTCAGTGCATTGCGCGGATGAAGGCGGATATACCCCACTCCACGAAGCAGCCAATTGCAGACGGGTGAGAATAGCGGAACTACTTTTGGATTCTGGCGCCAGTATTGAAGCAATTTGTGCCCCTCCGATCCATCCCGACATGGAAAGACACTCGAGAGTACCCCTTTGATATTAGCGACTCGAAATGGGAGTGTCGCCACTGTCAAGTTGTTAGTAGACCGAGGGGCCAACGTGAAGGCTACAAACAGCTTGGGAGAAATGGCCATACACGAAGCTGCTTCCCTGGGCAACATTGACATCGTACGCCTCTTGCTGGATGCCGGTTGCAGTACGGAGGAGAGAAACCCAGCTCGTCTAAATGAGACGCCGCTTCACAAGGCTGCAAGCGGTGGAAGACCTGAAATTGGTCACTTCTTGTTAACGAGAGCTGCAAGTATATCGACGACAAGTTATCACGGCAAAGACGCCTGCCAGATTGCCCAGAATGGTGGGTACAGTGAAAAGGTTTTTATCCTATCAAGCGGAGACTCCGAACCAGTTTGAGCCAATATCGTTCAGTGTTACAGCTTACTGTTACCAGGATTTGTGAAAAAAAAGGGTATCTTTCCATCAGCATGGTTCAGTGTCTTCCTTGACGATTATATATGCCCTTCCAAGTAACGCCTTCATACCGTCGTTCTACCCTGATCAATCACTTACAGCACGGCTCCGTTCTGGCCATGTAACGCAATGGATCTTCTTGAGACCCTCATCCATTGCAAGGCAGCTGATGACGATACCATCTTCTGTAAGCCTTCTGCGCGGGTTGTAGTCCCGAAGCTCTTGAGCGCAGAGGCTCAGAGGAGCAGGAAGGTCTATAAAGGAAATGCCTACCTTCCTAGTATCAAGACTACCGACAGAGTTGATTTCAGTGATTGTTTGCGTGCTCATACGCCTCATGATCAATATCATCCACCAAGCGAGATCCGCTGCATGCTTTGATTATTCACGCTTTAGCCAAGCGATTCCGAGATTATAGTGTTGATTGCTACGGCTGTAGCTAAAAACTTAGCCGTAAGGTTTTTGCCGATTTGAACATGCGAGGGTGACGTTCTTTGGCTAGGTTCTGGACACCTTGACGCTAGCAGACAGGCTTATAGACAAAGAGGCAAGGACGAGCAGCAGAAGAGGACGTGGGGTGGGAAGGGAGGGGGAAGAGCGTGATGCATTCAAGAAACCACTTCACCTTCGAATGGATCTGCACTGGCAGCACTCATTAGTATTCCGTAGTTATGCTAATTACATTTCTCTAACACATCGAAACTTTGCAAAAGTCAATCTATCTCAGTGAGAACACACACCAGGCCATCCAGCACAAACCATCCTGACCCTCGTCCTTCCCACCACCCCCAGCGGCGCCAAAGGCATCACCCCCAACGAAAGCTGAATCTGCACCACCATCCACGGCGAAAACCACTTTCGCCTGCCATCACTGCGATACGCTTATGGGCTTGATGAGCGAGACGGATCTCAAATAAGCAGCTCCTTGAGCACTTCCGCGCCATATCGCCAGGATGATAGAGTAGCCTTCTCGGCCGTACGAGCATAATTCATGGAAATGAATTCCTGTGCTGATTTCCAAAACAAGATCCCCTATGAAATGCCACTAGCTGCCTTCCAACGAACTCGTTCCATAATCATGTGCATTAAGTGACTGTTCTGTAGACATAATTTCCCCCATGTGACTAGCAACCCTCTCAGCACTGCTAAGTACATTTTCCGTGCAAATCATGTTTGATACTTGGTATTGAATCTATTACATCGGTGGAGCTATGCATAAGAAGAATCTTGGCAATTCAGTTGCCTTTCCATATGAACAGCATCGACTGCTTGATTCGGGAGATATTTTCATCGCTGAGCTCAACGCAGAGTCCCGATATCCAGGCACCGTGCCTAGCTTATAAGAAGCTTGATCAGGGTTAGCGGCAGTTATTTTAGCGGCAGTTAATTTTCACGAGTTCCAACGTTTACAATATTGCCTAATCTGGACAAGCGGCAGTTATTTCTTTAGCGGCAGTTAATTTTCACGGATTCCAACGTTGACAACATTGCCTGATCTGGACAAGCGGCCGTTATTGTTTTAGCGGCAGTTATCAAACACGAATTTCACCGTTTGCGAGGTCCATATACTCTACTATACCTAGTAGCTGGGTGGCCTAGATCTATCAGCGATAAAAGAAGCCGTAGTGTATATGTAAAGCAAGATCTTCTCAGATACCATCTACAGATTTCGAACATCGCCCAAGGCAAACCCGCGACTGTTTGTCCTTATGTTTGGCTCAACAGCAGCTGGCTCATACAGATGACGGGAAAATATCATCAAGCTCCATCTTAATGCAAAGTTGCGCCTCGAGACGGCAGGAGACGAGACGGCAGGAGACGGTACGGCGCCAGCATTCATGGGCAACTTGGGTTTCCTTATGCGTATTAGCGACCACCATTCAATCCACGAAGCTACCGTCTTACTGATTTTCATTATCTGGTCCTCCTTTAGACCCTATCTTTTTAAGTAAGAGAGTCGTAGCATTATGGTAACTGATACAAATGACCACCAGAAGAGCCAAGCCCAAGATAATTAGCATCTTACAACGTCGTTCATCCTCACTAAGAGCTATGCCTTCCTACTGATTGGCAAGCCATCTAAAACAAAAGACTTACAGTCTTTATACTCACAGTTGAACAGGTATAGATTTCGACGCCGGAAAGCACATAGAGACTATCACCGATCCTGAGCATCTTGAGATTTTCCGAATTTTACCTTCGGCAAGGAGGTAGCCTGGCTATTCATTGTTACATTTATCAAAGAATCTACCCTATCTTTATATCAGCGGATCTTCGGCGTCAACAAGACCTTCACCAAATTGGCACATACATTTGTCATATGGTCATCTTCTGGGAAATCGCCACCTTCTCCAGCGATTTCAAACGCCACCCTGTCGGAGTAGGAACATTTCTAATCCTACTTCAACGAATGAGCAGGGTCCATCAGCGTTCAGTGCTTGTGGAGGTCCACTCCAAGTGTCTTCTGAATCCTATAACGATTTGCTCGCAACTTGGGTGCTGCCTGCATTTCAAGCAATTGAACAAGTAGCTATTAAAGGCTTTCGGAGTGGAAGACTGATAGGCTCCGCATACGTTCCCGAGACTATAAATCCAGCCGATGCAACAATATCATCTCTCCAAACAAGTTTACTGCAATCGTACTTTCAAGAAATCGACGATCAAAGTCTACAGCGATACCCTTGACCAGAAATTATCTTCGTTGGGTAAGGCGATACGCTATGTTCTCAGCGATCTGAGAGAGCCAACACTCTCAACGGGCGCATTTCAGTCGCCTCAGTTACTTATGATTTCTGGTATCGGCCCTCCTCGAAAGCTTGAGAGCCTTGGTACTCCAGTTTTAAGGGACCTTCCTGGTTTGGGACAGGCTTTTTGTGATCAAGCAGGGTATGGAACATCATTTCGCGTGAACGTCCCAACCAACTCCGCAGGCATGAACAACCCAACCTCAGCTGCTGCTGCGGCACAGACTTACATGAATGGCGCATCCAGTCCTCTCCCTGTGGTTGACTTGGGGGGACTCGGATCCAAAAGACTACCCGCCACGATTCGCAGCAGTCTATCGACTGCCACACAAGAAGCCCTCAACAAAACATTTCCGTCCGCTTCTGTTCGTTCTGGTCTCAGTGAGGCCTTGAAGGTTTGGTCCCAGCACATCTAGATTAGAAAGGAGAATCGTCATAATCGTAGGAAGACTGTGCAGCGCTCTATTGCTTACCCTGAGACAATTCTCCGCAGAGCCCAAGACTGTCGGTTCAAAGATACGAATAGTCCACGGAATACTATCAAGTCACATCAAAAGTCTTTTCAAAGTCCAAAGCGAGTTTCGTATTTCTTAGAAACCCTTTGGCTCTTCACCATTAGCGACATCAAAAACTTCGTCAGACCCGAAACCGCGTTTGGTCTTTTTGGTGCGCTCTCCGGTTCCGCTCTCACCGCAAATCCTAGCCCAGATCTCCTCTCAATCTGAACCGTGGTGTTCATATCCTCGTGTGGATCTGGATGAAGACTCTTATCTCTGTCCATGCTAATCGATATCCTCCCGACTCCGTCAGAGAAGACCGTCTCAACAAGCCTTTGCGGCCGTTACCAGCAGGTCGAGTGACTATGTTTCGAGCCCGTCGACTCCTCTTGGCTACAATCCCGATGGTCTTACTTATAAATCTATACTCTGCTGCTATCAGAGAAACAATCATGCTCATCGGCCTCACCTGGATGTACAACGATCTTGGCGGTACTGAAGAGGGTTTTCTTGTTCGGAATCTCATCAACGGTTTTGCATTTGCGGCTTATAGCTCTAGTACTACCAGAGTTGCCAGTGTGCGTATGCCGGCCTCATTCAACATAGTGGGGTATCAATGGCTGGCGGTTGTTGGGATTTTCATGTTCACGACGCGGCAGCCCCAGGACCTCAAAGGCCAGGAAGGCGAATGCGCGCGCCAGAGGAGCATGATACCATTGGTATTGGGCGATCTAGCGGCTAGATGGCTGAATACCGTACTGGTTTCAGTATGGTCGTACATGGAATAGTCTAGACGCAGAAGGTGCGTGTTAAGGTGTGCTTTGGAGCCTTTCCTGCTTTGCCTAATTTTTTCTTTGCAGTTTCATTTGTCAGCGCTAGAGCATACCTTGTCAAGACAGCGTCTATTGTACAAGAGCAAATCCATGTTTTGGGATCATCACTTGTGTTCCAAGTTGGATGCCATATCACTATGACGTGCTGTTGAGACCGTTCTCATTGGCGCACATATCCTGCAAAATTCTCTTCCTACTGTTGTAGACGTAAAATGATATCAGCTTCCGCCGAACATTGACATCGAAGCATTCGATTCCTCGAATCATATTTCTCATGCTGACCATGCATATGACAGCAAAGCTAGCACCTATCCCGGAATTGGGTCCGTCCCCCAGCCGTCTGACTGCAGCAAACATGGAATGTGCGACAAAAGAGCCGTCGCCGTGGGGTTCGGAGAAATGCGCCGTTTATTTTTGTCGCAGGTTCGAAGTGAGGGGGTTTCCTGTCCCAATGAATCCGACAGGCCGAGAGGTCCGGATCTGCATGTCATCCTGGAACAAGGAGTACCGACTTGTTGTTGTAAGCAGTATGAGTAAGCATATTGACTGCGGGATCTAGCCTTTTCTAGACCTCTCTACAAGATACATATATACTTCCATGGTCAGAGAGGTGGGCAGATTTTTTTCTGATTTTTTTTTTTTTGGTTCTCTCGTTGTTATCATCTTTATAATTTCGGAGCCGACTTTAAGACATGAGGACTTGGATTTCCAGATATACTCTGCCTCCACTACAATTAGTCGGCTTCCCCGCAAGCTGCGGTTGAGGCACTGTCTTATCGCCCCAGTTGCATCCTGGTGTCATCAACGTCCAGTATCTCTCGCTAAAGCTCTTGTATTTGAGGTCCGCATTTTCTCTCCAGCGTCGATGAGTAGGACATTATGATCCTGTAACGCGCGAGCAAGACGCGATACCAGTAGACATTCAGCTGCTCCATCTATAGCATTAGGTCGGTCTTATTCCCTCGGAATATCGTGCATGCCTTCTAAGATAGCTTAGCTCCACCAATAATGAAATCAAAGGACTCCATATGTCATCCAAGATGCAACTGTATCGCATCAATAAGTTTTGTTTCAGTGTTTGATGTGTTCAATGGGCCATATCATTATTCAATAGACTCTCCCGACTTTTGTAAATCCGTCGTCTTTCAGTTAGAACATATTCTAAGAGCGTGATAATTCATTTCTGTATATAATTAAAGAAATTTGCATTGTGAAACCAATAGGCAGGTCTTGCAGACATGCCGTACACTTTGGGCGCTCGGCCATGCTCCGCCACTAGCCGGGTCGGGGAACATGGACAAATGCATTGTCAGCGAGAATTTTCAGAGCACAACAAAATGATTAGCCAATAAGCTGTACCAAAGGCCCGTTTAGTAACTCAACGAGACATGACCCCACCATTTCAGATGGTCTTCAGAAACATTACCGTGAAGGATCATTGCTCCTCCGACGCAGGGAACTCAAAAGGGTGTAAGGCATTGATTTCGGCCAACCTTGCAGAAAAATTCAAACCTGCCGCCTCACAAAAAAGGTAGTGATAGGCGCGTAAAAAAACAGGAATGTGAGAGATGCGACGCAGAAATCGCACCCGACTACTCAACTAAGCAATCCACAGATATGTCGTCAGGCCAATGAATTGAGAGCTCTCTATCTCGTCGAACTTTTCGGTTGGCCCAAAACTTATTAAGGCTTACACCATAGTCTATGCAGCTAGTAGAGAGGGCAACCCCTTCAAAATTCCTGTTGTACCCATAAGTACTCTTCTTCTTAGCAATTGCAAGCTGCTCGAGCCCTGAGCAGACTTCAGAAAAAGATGCAGGCTGACTCAGTGCCTAGCATAGTGTGCCTGAAGACTATCGACCGAGCACGTCTAGTCTCGCTTGAAAATGATGGATGCAGAAATTGACCAGGAAAATTCAGGGTGTTCCCGTTTTTCAGCTTGTCGCTGGAGGGGCGTATAAGAAAATGGATTTTCTCCCATCGCTTGCCGGTGAAACCTCGCCAGCCTCTTCTTTTCTTTTGTAACTCATACTATTTTGTCCAAAATGTCTAGCGACACAGAGGTATTCCATCAAAGTCGAGTGCCTGAAATATATGGTGGCACGATTACCTTGATGGTGCTGGCAACGATCGCCGTCGCTGCCCGTCTTCTTGCTAGAAGGCTATCAGTAGCGAAATACTGGTGGGATGACCTACTCATTATATTCGCTTTGGTGAGTGGAACAGTGCGTCAGTAACGCAGAGAAAGCCCACTGCTGATGATCCTCAGATTCTGATATGGGGCATCAGTGCCAGTTTTTGGATCGCGGCTATCGCCGGCGGCGCTGGCCGCCATAGCGTCGCTCGCGGTGGGCCTGCTGGACCGAAAGAGCTAGTGATATGCCTCAAAGTGAGCTAGAAGGAGACTGTTGGGCTTTTTGGTCTTCTAACCTTCCTTCCAGACCGGGTTTGCGCTCCAAATTCTCTACTTCTTCTCAGCCACCACTATCAAAACCTCCCTCATCCTTCTATACTGGCGTATTTTCAAAGTCATCCACTGGTTTCGATGGTTGCTAGCAGCTGCCTGGACTATTGTGATTCTCTATTTCTTTGTGAACATCTTTATTGCGATCTTTAAGTGCAGGCCGGTGGAGTTCTATTGGGATAGATCCATCAAAGGAGGTTCTTGCATGAATGAGACCCCGTTCTATCGATGGAATGGAGTTGCAAATTTGTTGATCGATTTCATGATTTGGTGTCTCACCTTACCCGTGATATGGCGCTTGAAACTTAGTGCAAGGCAGAAGCTGTCGCTTAGCACCGTCTTCTTCCTGGGTATATTGTAAGCCCCTCCCACAGACCTTTCTCATGCATGGAGAGACTCATCATCTGCTTAGCGCTTGCGTCGCCTCGATCATGCGCGTTACATCTTTCAGTCAAGTCGATTTCGAGGACGTTACTTATACCGTCACTCCCGCCGAAATATGGACCGTGATTGAGCAATCGACGGGCCTTATCTGCGCTTGCCTCCTCACAACAAAACCAATTTTCGACTACTTAATCAATTGGGGCAAAAAACAAAACAGCAGCGGCACAGACGACACAGCTCTTCAAAGGCCGCTGAAGGACTACAGTCGGCGGCCAAACTTGAGACCTTTGGCGGATGTAAGCAAGGCTGGCTTCGCGCGCTTGGATGAAGAATTCGCCCTTGAACCTCGCTCGGTCTCTACATATGCATCGACAACGCCGAGTGGTAAAGTACCTATTGTGACGGACGGGATCATGAAACACCAGACCCTTGAGCAACACTCTGACCATCGTCTTCAGTCATTAATATACTACGCAAGTCTTGGCCTAGACATGAGAATCAAAGCTGTTGATCAATACTACGGCGTCTTCGCGCATCTTCGAAGGGATTCTAGACAGAGACCCATCGATCACTCCGTAAATGTACGAAATCTCCGTCGGGCGATATATTTGTGAGGTTTCTGACGGAGCACGAATAAGCCCCTTCTTTCATTCCATCATAGCTCGATAACAAGACCATCTAGGCGCCATCTGTATCCTTTTCAATCGGGGCGCATCAAAGCCAAACATGGATATTCGCTTTCATAGGCGGTTTAGTTTGTCTTTGTTGAGAAGATGGCTTTGGGAGGAGGAAAGAAATAGAGACGACAAAGACTGGACTCGGTCTTTATCGTCGAACCTTGTCATGAGATTCATTGCCTAACGAATGAGGCTTGTCGCGTCCTCTTAAAGCCAAGTTGTTCGTCTATCGTGTCCAGTAGTCACAAAATCATACCTCACCTTTCGCAACAGTGGGACTGTTGGTTAGTGAGTCTCATGATCTAGCCGCTGTTTCATGGCTATGCGCCTATGCGGAGGACACGTATGGCCTGAAAGCTCTATTTATATATGTCTTCTACCATTATTTAGCTCCTCATTCAAATTATTCTCTTTTAGAGCTATAGTATTCTTTAACTTTGTATATATATTAGCTAATTATTTATTTATCTAATCTTTTATTATATTTTATTTATTCTTATTTATTTTTATCTATTTAAAGCTAATTAGTAGTATAGTCGTTATTATTAGAGATTTTAAAATACGTTATTCTTTCTCTAAAAAGATCTTAAAGATTACTTTTAGATTCTTAAAAATAGCTAAAGTCTTTAAGGCTAAAATAATTATTTATAAGATTATTACTCTTCTCTATTATTATTTTATCTCTTTATCTAGAATTAATAGCTTTAATATCGTTTTAAAAATATCTCTATTTAAAAAGAAAGTTAAATAACTTAGAAAGTATATAATCTAATTTAAAAAAAAACGGGTATATCTTTAAATTTAGTATTAAGTATATAAATCTTAATTATATTATTATTATTATTACTATTACTATAGCTTTAAATCTAGCTTTAATTTAAAAAAAGAGAATAGCTTTAGAGTCTCTTTTATATATATTAAAAATATAATTTTTTTTCTTAATCTTTATAAATATTATAGAGCTATTAATATTAAATTTTTTAAATAAATCTTTTTTAGAATATTTAAATTTAATTATCTTATATATCTAGTTTAAAATTCTATCGATTAACTTAATAATAAGAATATTTAAAATATTAATAAGATAGTATATCTTTTATACTATCTTAAGATATATAGCTAGATCGTTTATTATTATATAGTATTAACTATAGTTCTATATTTATAGAAGATCTTATTAGATTATTATATTTATTTAGCGAAGTTATTAATCTACTATAAATTTAATTTTATTTAAGTATATAATTATATTTTTATAACTACTTATATTATTACCGCGTAAGATAATTCTATAGTATAGTCTATTAAGAATAAATATTATAATAATTTTCTTATTTATAAATTATTTTTACTAATTAATAATAGACTATATTTTAATAACTCTATTTAGTTAAAATTCTTCTCTTCTAAGAAGCTATTTATTTATTATAATTTTAATAAGAGACGCTATATATATAAGTACTATAAGTATAGCTATATCTATTTAAAGTATTAGTAAAATTATTTATTAAATATATATTTTAAAATCTACTTAGCTGTTAATTAAATTTTATTAAAAAATTAGATATTAAAGATTAATTAACTTTTAGAGTATTTATAGATACTCTTCTTATTATTATATATATTAGAAGGATTTTTATATATACTATTTAATTTATTAAATTCTAATCTACTTTATAAGAATTCTTTATAAATAGATAGTTAGTATTTTTAGATAAAAATCTATTTAGATCTTATCTTTATTAAGATCTTAATAATAATTATTTAAAAGAGTATAAAAATTAGCTATTAAGGAAAAATCTAGTACTATAATTATCTAAATTATTAATTTATATACGTAGTATCTAAAATATTAATAATAGATTTTTATAAATAGCTATAATATAATTATTTAATTTAGATAGATTTTTAAATATAATCTTAGTATATCTATTTATCGTTAGAATTAGTTCTAAAGTATAATAATAGTTAAAGATAAATTTATAATCTTTTATTTCTACGCGGTAACTTAATTAATAATAGTATCTTTTAAAAGTAGAGTACTTTAGAATATATTATATATAATAATATAGTTAATATATTATTATAATAAGACTAGAAAGCTATATTTATTAAATAAGATCTTAAAGATACTTTCTATTATATTTTAATTATAATATTTAATTAATAGTTATTAGATTTTTACTGCGATAATCTTTATTAAATAAAATACTATTTATCTTTTAGTTTATAGATATCGTTATTTATATTTAATCTCTTCGTTAAAGTAATTAACTAGATTATAATAATTATCTTATTATAGACTATAGTACTATATTATTTAGATAATTTCTTTACTATTTTTATATTTAGTAATAATATAATTCTATATAGCTAGTAGTTTAATAGTCTATATAAAGACTTAGGCGTTAAAATTAATTATTTAAAAGATATTATAGATATTATAGCTAATTTTTTAAGTATTAAATTTAATAGTATTTTTATATAGATAAGACTATCGCTAGATAAGCTAGCTAAGATAAGAAATATAGTTAAAAATCTCTTAAAATAGACTACTATCTTATATTAGAAGCTTAAATTAGTTATTAAATTTTTATTATTTATTATTAAAATTATAATTTTAGAAAGAATCTTTTTAAGATAACTTTTTAATATCTTATATAGACTAGTAGCTATTATATATATTATATCTTATATAAGAGCTAATCTTTAATAGTAAGATATCTTTTTAAAGAATTAGAATAGTTTATAGCTACTATATTACGTTACTAGCTATTTAACTTAGTATATTTAAATAAATACTTTAAGAAAGTTTAGAATAAGAGATTATATTTTAAAGTACTTAGATCTTTTATAATTTATTTAAAATATCTTTAGTACTCGCGTAGCTATATATAATTATTATAAAGATATATAGTTTAAAGAAATAAAGGCTATACTATACGCTATTTAGCTATAACTTAATAGGCTATTAAAATCCCGCTTATTTCTTTATTATAATAATAATATTTATATTTATAATCTTAAGAAATTATTTATTTAAGAGCTAGCTATAATATCGCTATATTATATAGCTATATTAATAATAAAGAATAATATTATTTTAATTCTTATTTAAATCTTAATAAAGACTAATTAGCTAGTTAATAATTTATCTTATTTTTACTATTAAAAAATAGCTAATATATTTTTATAGTTATATTATTTAGCTATATCTCTCTCTATATTAAGTAAGATCTATTAAGTTTCTAATATAATTAGATCACTTTATTTATAGAGATTATACGTCTTCTATAGTAAAAATTTATCTTAAAAATATAAAAAATATATAAAACTTTTATTAAGTTTTATAGCTATTATTATATATTTAAGGCTATTTAGTCGTCTTTTCTAGTTATTATTAATTTATTAATAAGTTAGATAGTCTTACTTAGTACTTAATAACTTAAGATTAAGACTATAAAGTTATATCTTATAGATATATAGTTAGCTTATATTAATATAGACCTTAATAATTTCTCTATATTTTATAGCGTATAATTAAAGTATATTATAGTAGAAATATATTAATTATATAATAAGATTAATATTAAAAAAAGAGATCTAATTATTAAAAACGTTCTTTTATAAATTTTAATTTATTTTAATTAGTTTAATAAGCTAAAGATTATACTTTATATATTCTTTTATCTTATATTTACTATTTTTTTTAAAGTAGATAAGTTTATCTACTTTATATAAAATCGCGATAATAAGGAATTTAATTAGTAGTTTTTAATATATCGCTTTATAATACTATATAAAGACTATTTTAAATTAATATTATTAGTATTAAAAATAGATTTATTTAGATAAGAGATTACTCTAATTATTATTATAGTAGAAGATAATATATATTTAGTTAAAACTTTAAATTATCTCTTTTAGAAATAGTCTATTATTTTAAATACGCCTTTATTTAAGATCGCAGTAGACGTTTTATTTACTAAAAATTTAATAATAAATAGCTTTTATTAATTACTAAAATCTCTTTATATTAAGAGCTATTATTTAGATTATTTCTTTTATAGAGATATTATAATATTTATTAGATTTATAAGATTAAGTAATAAAGAGATTTAGTTACTTAATAGATAAAAATTAAATAGCTATTATCTTTATATTATAATTTATTTATTATAAATACTTTTAGTATTATATTAATATTAATATATATCTTTTTTATAATACTAGTATTAATAATACTCGCTAAATTATTCTATAAGATCTCTATTCTCTATATAATATTATATAGAGTATTTAAGAGTTTTTTAATATTAGAGTATATTATATAGTCTAGTTAGACTAGCTATATATACTACTAAGTCTATTAAGATTTATTAATCTTAATATAGAATTAATTTAATTATTTATTTATATATCTACTTAAGTTAATATTACGATTAAGTATATCTTTATATATTAAGAGAAAGAGTATTAATTATAATAATAAAATTATTAGTTAATAAGTTTTATAATTTAGCCGCTATTTTATAGCTATATATTTATATAAAGAATATATATAGTCTAAGAGCTTTATTTATATAAGTTTCTTATTATTATTTAATTTTTTATTTAAATTATTCTTTTTTAAAGTTATAGTATTTTTTTCTACTCGTCTATATTTATATATATAGCTAATTTAGTTAGTTATCTTAACTTTAGATTTATATCGCTTAGATATAGAAGTTTTCTGATGTTAGAGTATATTATATAGTTTAGCTAGGCTAGCTATGTATGCTGCTGGGCCTATTAAGGCCTGCTAACCCTGGCGTAAGACCAGCCTAATCATCTATTTACATATCTACTTGGGCTGACGTCACGAATGAGTATGCCTTCATATGTTGAGAGGGAGAGCACTAACCACTTGCAAGCTTTCTTCTCACAACCTACAGCATTCATACACTTCATCTTGCACCATGTACTTCCAAGCCATCGTCCTCGCAGCCCTGAGCGCTGGTGCACTCGCTAATACTGGTCCCCTCTTCCTCACAGCCTTTCCGCCCGAAGACACCAAGTGCTCCGGCAATCCTGCCGGCTACAACGTGTCTCTTACAGACAACTTGACGGGCGGAGCAGGCGAGGATTTAACATCCCCCTGCATCTACTACGCGCCCGAACACAATCAAAACATCAAACTCGACTATGGCGCTTACGGCTTCACCCTCGAGATCTACAGCGATCCCCATTGTAAGGATTATACGGGCATGTTGATCGGCTGGGATAAGGCCGACGACCATTGTATCCCGATGAATGGTGGGTCCTATGATGACGACGGTTTTCAGGATCCGGGCACCAGGGACTGGCAAAGTGTTAGAGTGACTATGAACCGTTAAACAGTTGAATATGGGGGAAAACATTCTTATAGGTTCATCATTGCGACACTCCTTTAGCGTCACCTTATGAGTCTCGTCGTATTTTCCAGTCGTGCTGTCTTTGCAGATCTTGTGTGATTTTCTCTGACGTGAATTTGATTTGTTCGATGCACCCAGAGACTGAAGTCGACTCCTTTTCGACCAGAGGCCGGATGCTGTTGGAGGGTGTTAGAATTTGGCCTCCAAGCATTCCAGCCGTCCCATATCCTAAAAACACTCGTGTTCTTTAGTACTATCTTAACTACGACACTCCTAAGAGCATAGGGGTAATACTTTGATCATTCCCGAATATCTCTACAGACATTGCGTCACCTCCGTGGTTCGTGAATGTTTATGGATTTGACGAGTGTCCTCAGATGCAGTGACGCAAAAGCCAGGAAATTATTGATGCAGTCTTGGATTCTTAGATCCCGTCTGCGCAACATCAAATGATCCTACCGTATCTCCGTTGAGGAGCTTTCTTCCTTGCCTCGCAGCCCCGTCGGATAGAGCAGGCTAAGCTAAGAGAATCGAGGGACTGTCCCGTGCATGGAGGGGAGATAACCACGGTGGAGATCCGGGACTTCCGTGACTCGATATAGATGGTCGTCTCGCTTGGCTGGTACCCGTGAAGGTATGTAAGAAGAGGACTAGAGCTCTGCAGATTACTACTCACTGTAGGAATCTGCTAGCGTGAGCTTAAGAACCTTGAACTTCTTGTTTGCACGAACTTTCTTTACTTTCTCCACAAGGTAGAGGCGGCGTGATGTTGTTGATGTGCTCAGCCGCTGCACACAGTCTGTCGTGCGGTCAGCATGCGAGATGAAAGGCAGGTTCTTACAAATCGAAACAGGTGCTAAACATATGCATGGAGATGATTTGGAATCTACGGCTACTCTCGGCATACTCACTAATATCATCAGGGGTTGAAGATTGGATACCTTCGGCATATTCAAGCTTCAACGCCTCGCGGGCTCCTTTCCATCTCCGCTGCAATCCGATGGTGTTCATGTTCCAACACATATTTTGGCAAAAGTTGAGTTTTCAGTCTTACTTTCTGAACCCTCGTTCCTTGAATTCATCTTTTACTCCGTCGATTGCACGACCATGGCAGCTAAAGATAAACAAAGTACTGATACAATCAGCTCCTACCAAGTCGAAAAGACCAGAACTCCATGTCATGTTCTCGTGCGATTCCTCAAGGAGTGTTGTTAGTCGTGGTCAAAGCCCTCCGTAGTGTATCCCGTAGTACAGCAAACCTGTTCCCCTTGCCCACGTACGTGCAGCGGATGGTCCGTGCTCCTGCCCGTCCATAAGACCCTGCCTCCCCCTCTGAGCCAAACACAGACGCACAGTTCACATGAATATCTCAAGCCTAACACCAAGCCCCCTTCCTCACTCTGAAGGGATATCTTCGTCGTTCTTGACTGGGACGGGGGCTGATTGCGACTGCATCTTTCTCATCATCTCAGCCGCCTCAAAAGTATACTTGCATTTCATCCTCAGCGCCCTACCATAGCGATACATAACAAATGGGAAAGGCATGCAAACCAATGTCAGAAAGGCCGGGACAGAGGTCGCCCAGTGAATCCCGAGATTGTCATACATCTGGGTGGTAAACAAGGGAAACACGGCACCGACGACCGAGCGGAAGATGGCGGCAGCTGCAAGAACGGAGGCTGCGTAGATGGTGTAGGAATCGATAAGGTAGTTAATTACCGGCAGGATGACGAGGACGCAGCCGAAGCCAAAAGGGCCCGAGAGAATAATGCTGACGGACCAGTTAATGCTGGGGTAGTTGGTCCATGCAAAGGCGAACATGCCGACCGGTAAGGCAATAGCACCAACGATGGCTGGTGGTAAGCGAGATTCCGCAGTTGCTGTTTTAGACACAGACAGCTTCATATAACGCGTCGTGTTGTCGTAGATGGCATAGACCAATCCCAGGATGATACCAACAGCAATACCCAGAAACGCAAGCCCCCCGATGCCCTCGTTCCATCCACGGTCTTCGTTATAGACGATAGGCATGGCGCCTAGGAACATATAGACAGTGCCGTAAATAATGGCCATGTAGAGTGAGGCCACGAACACGATAGGTTCCCGAAAGAGAAAAACCCAAGGCCGTAGCAGAGCTCTCCTAAAAACTTCGGACGGAGTCTTTTTGCCCTGGCTCTTTTCGAGAACACTGATATAAATCTTGCCATCGGTCTTGGACAGGTGTCTCGCCTTCGTGATCAGCAGCACCGGCCCATATGTCTCAGGGACGAAGATGACGCCGAGAATCCCTATCACCCCTATAAAGATACAGCACACTCCCTGGACCCATCTCCATCCAACGTTTTCGGAGACGAACCCGCCAACGACAGGGCCAAGGACGGGACCAAGAAAGGGCGCGACACAGTAAAGGGTCATGGCGAGGCCTCTCTGAGCCGGGGGGAAGAGATCCGCGATAGCGCCACCCGAGTTGACCAGCGGCGACCCACTAAAGGTGCCGCCGAAAAATCGCAATACGAGAAGCGTGGTAATGTTTCGGCTTCCGGCGGAACCTCCGATGAAGGCCACCATGGCGACGTGGGAGGTGATCCAGAGAATTTGTCTTCCGTAAAGTTCGGATCTTCAGGGCATCACTGGCGGTTAGCACTGGAACCCTTGATGCGTCCGGCAGATAAAGGAGACTTACTAGAAGAATGAAAGCGCATTGTCAGCTTGTGTATCTGAAGGCTAGTCGAAACAAGGGTGGGCATGTGCTTACCAAGGGAGCCCATAGCGCCGGGCCGATTGCGAACCCGAGCACGAAGAGGGAAACACCGACTATAAAGACCTCGTTGCTAATGTTGAAGTCTCGAATGATCTCATTGGCGGATTCAGAGTATGCCGAGGACGTGAAGGTGACGGCGAAGACAGACAAGGTCACGATGGTCGTGATGAACCATTTCCTAAATTGAGACCAGTTCATAGGGTTGCTAGGATCGTCCTTTCGGAACTCAACCACGAAAGGGTCTTCCTCGGTGCCTTGGCCATGGTAGATATGACTTTTCTCGATGTCGTAAGGATCGGTCTCTGCCTTGGATTCGGCTCGTTGAGATTGTTGAGACATGTTTCTGATGACTTGGAGCGGTTCAAGAATAAAGATTTGTTCAGGGCAAGACAAGACAAGACAAGACAAGCAGCTGGAAAGGTTACATGTATCATGTCCAGTTTGTGACTGCCATGGCCTTACTTAAGGAATTCCATAGAGTACTTTATTGACAGGCCATCATGCCAGTTCGGAAGAAAGCAGAGCGGAATTGCTTTTCATTGGCTACCAAGCTCAAAGTCATCAATGTGCGCATGTGAATTTCATTGGCTAACGAACGCGCAGATGGGTCCTTGCATTGGTCATCTCATCATATCATCATAGACCCCACGAATCCATCATCGCCAGCCAATTGTATGCTTTTCCGCAGTGGGGTCCACATCTGCGGAACACAACTTGATTGACTGCTCGGCTCACAACCGAGCGCCGGCCGGACAATTTCAATCCCGCTCTCGCTTTCGCTCTCGCTGTTAGAATTAGAAATCATTACGGACTTCTGACATCCATGTTATAATGTTATTGGGTGCGGAGTTACATGTCGCTTATCGAACGGCTGCGCACCATAATAACATATCCTCATCATTCTTCCGGGCATTACCAGCCACATAGACATGTCCAAAGGGGCTGAGTATGAGAGGGTGCAGGCCTGAGTAATGAGGCTAGAATGGTGCGCCTACCCAGCACTCTATTCTTCTTTGGCGAGTAGGATAGTCTTACTACGAATGCAGTGGAGACTCTCACGTACAACATCTCACGTTGCCTTACAACCTATAGAGCTACTGAGATAAAAATAAACAGGTCAGTCCAAGGTCAAAGAGAATGACATTAAAGGGAAGCATGCCTGGGCCGCAATTGGAGATATTTCCAAGTCAGATCTCATCCTTGAAGTTGACGCGTCAAGTCTATATAGATAGAGTTCTTAAGCCTGTGATAAAGCCATGGCTTTAGGACGGTCAGGAATTTGTCCTCGAGGAAGATGGTGATTCTGGCCATAGTGCAGGCAAGCCTACCATAGTTCGGACGTGGAAGCAGCAAAACGGCCCTACATACGAAAGTACCTGTTTTAATGTCCCTAAATCACCAGATCTATCATCTATCGAGAATGCTTGGTAGTCTGCCAGAGATCACTACAGGAAGTAAATTGACTGGAACCATAAATCAGTCATTCAGGATATCTACTTAGAATGAGACCTGGTAGCCAAGGACTACATTAATACTCAAGGGTTGTGCCAGGGCGGAGGGACAGTTCACGGCATCGTAGGAGGCTTGAGAGGGGGTGGGGAGCTTAGACGAGAGGTGGGAAGGGGGAGCTAGAGCACCAAGATCCATAGGGCTACGACATCTGTACGTAGCTTTAAATGATGATCAGGTCCATTACTCCATTATTCTATAAATGCTGTGATTTTGTATGTACTGTCACCACCGTAATTTGCACCAGAAATGGGCGATGAGGGGGGAAGCATTAGTAAGCATATTTTTAAGCTTTATTTCTTTTGCCGTGAGCCACTGCATTTCTTGTCTCCTTGAAGCTTGATGAAGCTTGAGATCGTGGCATCTCGCGGACAATTTCGACTGTGTTGAATCCTTGAAGCTTATAATAGTTGGACCTCGTGGACATTCTAGTGGAGGTGGGACCATGACCACGAGTCTTCAGCATAAGGAACATCAAGACGGTCCGTCAAAGCCATTTCCCAGGCAGCGATTGAGAATCTCAAACGCTTGTCAAGCTTGTCGGTTGAGGAAGGTGAAATGCGACGGCGGTCGCCCGGGTATTCTTGTCCTCCCATTCCCAATGCCCTTCTTACTCGCATGAGACTGATACCTGTCCTACCTGCAGCATGTGCCAGATGCCAGGAAAGAGGAAAGACATGTACATATAGCCGGAATCCGGTCACCGTCGGGCAACAAACCAAACGCGAGCCCCCGGTCAGACACGCACCACCAATCCGCAGTCAAGTTCCTGACTCGGCCTTGCCTCCTACTCTGCGCGCTCACTCGCTCGAGGTACCATCGACATCGACGACCGAGACACCGTCCACGACCCAGACACCATCCACGAATGGGTCATCCTCTAGCTCGGAGCCTTTGGATGAAGATGAAGATGAGGATCCGGATCCAGATCAGAACCGTGCGTACTACAACGCTCATGGGCGGTTTGCTGGCGAAGTCGCAGCCGCAATAGACGTGAGAGCAGGGCTTGCTCCGGCCGCCACTTCAAACCTGGTCCCCTTCGTCGATGCGCCCTTGTTTGGAGAGATAGACCTGCATTCTCCATACAGTGTTCTTGACTTCGCCGCTGAATTGCCGTCTCGCGCATGTACTGACAGGCTTGTCGGTATATACTGGCAACACGTCGACCCTGTGGAGCCCATCTTGGATCGAGAACGTTTTTTCCGCGACTATGAGCTGTCGTACTCTAGACCTGGTGCATTGCTCCACGCGGACCGTGACGTCTGGCTCAGCATACTCAATGCTGTCTTTGCCCTGGCAGTACAGAGACAAGAATCCACCCCTCTGCAAAAACGGGTTGAAGAGGGGAACCGCTATTTTCAGCGCGCGTGGGCACTTCTCCGTCCCGAGACAATTCTTTGGAAGCCTGGATCGCTCGAGCTGGTACAGTGCTTGATACTTATGAACCGATACCTCAACTGCACCAACAACCAACAGAAGACATGGATGACGGCGGGTTTAGCGATGCGAATCGCCCAGAGTATGTGTTGTCACCTCCCCGAGGCGTCTTCAGCCAAGGAGTCTTGCAACGACAGGCAGTTGAAACAAAAGGTTTGGGCTAGCTGTGTTGCCCTAGACCGGTAAGCTCTATGGTAGATAGGAACGACGATGTTGTCCTGTATGAATCGCTGACTCGGGGTTAGATGCATTTCCTGGTCACTTGGCAGGACATCGGCGCCGTCCCTGATCCCCTTAATGTCCTTAAGCGGCAGCTACCAACAGGGCGGTAGGCATGCTGAGCATCTTACACGGGGATTGGAGCTTCATGAAATTGGCAATCAAATTCAATTGGCACAGACACCGACTCGAAATAGTCTCGCTGCCAGGTTGGGACTGCCACGTCTGTATCAACAATGCGAATACCACACTGTGGCGGTGCAGCTAGACACCTGCCTCGACAAATGGGAGAATGGTCTTCCCAGCGACTGGAAGTTGCCAAACCTTCAAAAAATTGTCGACAGAGCGTCTCGAGCAGAAGGATATTTGCTTCATCTTCGGTAGGCGAGCCCGATTCCACTGCACTTTGTTCCCAAGATATAGTCAGGGAAGTAGAGAAAACAGACGGGATCCTGCCATTTTTTATCACCTTGATCCTTGGCCTTGCTGATGCGGGTGTACTAGTCTTCTTCACTCTCGAATCTTTCTGTATAGGCCCATGCTCGCACGCTTCTACTCGATGAAACCCCACACCGCAACTGTGCAAGCAACATCCAACCCTCCTAGCCTAAGCGATCGGCTTCTTAGAGAATGTGCCGGAATGTGCGTCGAGGCAGCGCAAAAGGTTACATCGTTGATCATTGAGACACTTGAGCCAGATGAGTCAGTGGGTCTCCTGCCGTGGTGGTACCGAATCTACTATTTACACATCGCGGGGACCAACTTTCTGGCGGCCATGTTCGTATCGGACCTGTTCACTGAGTCGGTGTCGCAATCTTGGCACAATGTTATATCGGCCCTCCGCGCGCATGAGCACTTGAGTACATATGTTCAACAGTGCATCCAGACATTTGAAACGCTCTCGACGAGAATCCTAGAGGCGCGAAACCCTAATCTCGATGGCAGTGGGGATGTACCGTTTGAGGAGGGGACCTTTGGCTTCTCCTTCGACGAAAGTTTCCAGGATCTGGGCTTCGATTTTGATAATTTTCTTTTTGGCATGGAGGACATCATTGAGAATTAGCGGTGATCCATTGATGGTGACGCGACAAGCGGGAGGTGAAAGGAGGGTTATCTTGCATCGTCTAGAGCCTGGTGCGGATGAACGAGGGAGTTGAGCAATGTTCTGGCTTTGATTAATCTGGTTTGGCATGGAACTTTGCGTAGAGGTGCGCTTATAATGTAGGATAAACTCAATAGCTACGTTGGGTATATATTGCCGAGTAGGACGACTGTAGGCTGAAGTAAACAGTGTGGCAAATTACCTGGTAAATGTAAGTAAAAAAACGGTAAGTTAATATAACTTATTTACCTGGTAAATAGGTAAGTAAGTAATCATTATAGCGCCTTAGTATATCCGATAACCGCCGAGGAAAATATAATAAATATATTAACTTTCTTTCGTATTTATAGCTTTATTATATACGGTCGTATATATTAAAATTTAATTTTTATTATCTTTTTATATAGATAAATTATATTAGGCCTTAAAAATAACAATTAAAAATTATTAAAGAGAAAGAGATAGTAATAGAAAGATAGAAAAAGTAGAAGATAATAAATTTATTACGTCTTAGCGATTATCGAATACTTAGTTATATTCTTATACTATATACTTAAATACTACTAAGTATTACTAAGAGTTATTAGTAGATACGCTAGATATTACTAAGAGTAACTAATACGTACGCTAGTTATCTTAGTATTAGTAGCTAGTAAATATATAAAAAAAAACTTATTTACTTTATAATTATCGTAAGTAAATAAGTAAGTAAAAATTTAGTAAAAAAGATAAAAGTAATTAATTTAGTTTACTATATATCGCTTTTCTTATAGCTAGTATATAGCGTCTATTACTATTTATTTATCTTAGCGATAGACGCTAGATTACTATAACTATAACTATATTATTTAAATATATAAAACGATCTCGAGACGATTATATAATATAATACTAGCTTACTAAGAAATCTAGATTATATTATTTTTACTATTAATATAGTATAGATTTAATAGTAGTAAGAGTAAAATAAATAATAAATTATTCTATAGATAGAGTTAATATATACTATACTAAGTTAATCTAATAGTCGACTCGATCTTCTATAAAAATATACTCTAAGAGTACTCTATAATAAATTATTATCTTTTAAAGAAAAATAGCGATACTCTTATTACTATAGCTAGTTAAAAGAAGAAAAAGAAGTATATAAAGATATAGATAACTATCTATTAAGAATTAAACCTTAAAAGTAATAAGATACTTATTTAAAAAAAGAAAATAATTAATTTTATAAAGTATTAATAAAAAAATAGAGATCTATTATTATATTAAAGTATATATTTTTATCTACTTTTTAAGAGATTTAAATAGAATATCTTTTTAGTATAGAACTTTTCTCTTTAAAATAATTATAAATTAAGAATACTTTTAAATACTTTTAAAAGTTTTATTATTTATAACTTTATTAATTCTATAATTATACTTTTTATATATTATAAATAAAGAGCTAAACTATATTAAAAATATCTTTAAAGTCGTCTTACTAATAGATCTTTATATATAAGTTATATAATAGAAATATAGAAAAAGAGAAAGTATATAAAAATAAATATATAAATATAGATTTTTTTTTTTACTAATTTAATTTATTTATCTACTTTTAAGATTTACTCGGTCTATAATATATTAATAGAAGATTATATATCTTATATAATATTATTAGCGATTTTTAAGAAGATATAATAGAGTTCTTTTAAAATTGCTCTTATTTATATTATATAGAGATCTTAAGTAATCTATCTTAAACTATAGCGCGCTAAGTAGTTCGCTATTATTATATAGATCTTTTAAATATTATTTTATAATACTTTTTATACTTTTTAATTAACTTATTAGCGAAGATATTCTTTTTATTATATTATTAATTATAGTACGCTTTATATCTCTATTATTATATAAGATACTAAGTTTTATCTTATTTAATTACTTATTTATTAATTACTTACGTAATCTTCTACTTATTATTAGATATATTATTACGCTCGGTACTAATAGATCTAGAGTACGTTAAATATTTATAGTTATAAGAATTAATAGCTAAATCTAGATAAGACTCTAATTAAATTATAATAAATACTAAGTAAAGTACTTAGTTATTAAAAACTTTAAATTAATAGATTAATTATTCTATTTATTTTAATATTTAAAATAGTCTTATATATTATTAGTTAAGCTTCTTTTTAATAGTCTTAATTACTAGAATATTATATTCTTTATATAAATATAGTAGAGCGAAGTCTTCTTTATAAAAAAATTAAAAAAAATAGATTTAATTATAGTAAAATTTTTAATTTATTTAAATTTAAATAACTATATTATAAGCTTCTAGCTTTATAATCTTAAGGTTTATTAGCTTAAATTTCTAATTAAGTAGTTTTAATAAGTTATTTAAAATAAAGTCGATAGCTATCTTAATAGATATATATTTAATAAAGATAAATAGAGTATTATTATATTAAAACTAAATTATAAATAATATTTTTAATTACTTAGCTAATTATCTTAATATTATAATTTAAAATTATAGTATAATTTTAACTATTTAGTTTATATACTTACTAGATCTATTAATTTATAAATAATATATTATTAAGTATAATAGATTAACTTTTAAGTACTTAAATATTTAATTCTATATAGCGCTAATAAATTTATAGTCTCTATTTAAAATAATAGTCTTAAAAAGACTTTAATTTAATAATATTAAAATAGTAAATAGATTATTTATCTATTATATTATAAATTAAATTTCTTTTTTTAATATTAAGATAATTTTCTATAAGAACTTATTAATTATAATAAGATAATAGTTAAATTCTTTTATTATAATTAAGAGAACTAGAATAAAATCTATTAAGATTATATAGTATAGAGTTAAAGATATTAAAATTAGCTATAATATACCGTATAACTAATAATATTAAGTTTAATATAGTTAATATTACTAGTAATAGTATAGATACTCTTAAAGCTATTACTCTAAATTACGTATATACTATTATCTTATAATAATTTTATAATACTTATTCTATTTAATATAGCTATTTTTATTATATACTATATTAAAGAAATCCTTTATATATAAATCTAATATATAAAGTTATTTAGACGTAAAAGCGTAGTTAGATATATAGTTATTTATTCTCTAAATAAATTTATTATTATTTAAATAAAAAGGAAGTTTCGCTACGTTTTTATTAACGTTCTTATTATTCTTTAGAGTATTAAGTATTTATAGCTAAATAGAATTATCTTAATACTTTTAAAAAATATATTTCTTAAACTCTAAAGCTATCTTAATTAGTATTATAATAGTATAAGTATATATTTATAAGATATTAAGTTAGTCTTTAATCTTATTAATCTTATAAGAACTATTATAAGAATTAAGAAAGTCTTAATAGAGTATTAAAAATAATATATTTAATATCTATTTTATAATAAAACTTAATATTTTTAAATTATTAAATATAATTAAATATTTATACTAATTAAAGATTTATCTTATTAGTAGAAGATATTATTAAAGTAATTTATTTAGCTATTTTTAAGACTATACTATAATTAATATAGATAATAATCTTTAAAGTAATATTTATTATATATTAAACTTTAGTTAGTATCTATATAATTTTAGCAAGTTTTAGCTTAATTAGCTAATAATATATTTTAGCGCTCTTTAAGACTTAGCTAAAAAGGAGTATAAATCTTATTTTCTTATAATTTAAATAGTTCTTAAAGTTAGAAATCTTTCTATTAATATAATAAATTATTATATTTATTTTATCTACTTTATTAATATCTATATTTATAAATAGTACTAAGTTATTATTAAAATAAATTAGTAGTATTATTCTAGCTAGAGTTTATTACGTAGTATAAAAAGAGGCTATCTTCTTATCTATAGAGTTTTTAATATAAGTATATTTAGAGTAGTTTTAACGCTATTATTCTAATTAAGAAATTTTTATAAGTAGCTTAGTTTTTTAATTTAATAAAAACTTAGTTATAAAGATATAATAACTTATAAATTATTATAATTAATTAATAAACTCTAAATAATACTTTAAAATATTTAAGATATATAAAAGTTTTAGTAAGATAATTACTTTAAGTTTTTCTTTATTAATAGTTAATTTAAAAGAGTTAATCTTTTAAGTTAATAATTTAATAGAAGAATAGCTAATAAAGGTCTTTTTTAAGTTAACTAATATATTAAATTTAGTAAAAAGGCTTAGAACTATTTATAAGTATTTAATATAATTCTTAAAAATTATAGAATAAATAATAATATTATCGATATATATACGAGTATATTAATAGTAAGAATATAGTAGTCTATTAATCTAATACTAAATATAAGTAAGTAAGTTCTTATAATTTATTATAGCTACGTTAAAGATTTTCTAATCTTAATATATAATTATTATTATTCTATAGCGATCTTCTAAGTATATTCGCTATTAATAGAAGAAGCTCGCGTAGTTAATAATAATAATATATATATAATTCTTAACTATACTAATTATATTCGCTTATAATAGTAATAAGTAGATATTTATCTAGATAATAGTATTTAATTCTTAAATATTAATAATAGTATATTCTTTATAGCTATTATCTAATCTAATAGTCTATATAATAAAGATTAAGTAGTTAAAAGAAGTAGATTTACTAATCTAGCTTATTTATTCTTAATTATAGAATTTATTAAAGATCTTATTAATTATCTTTCTAATATTAGCTTTTAAAGAATAAACTTATATAATCTTTAATAATTTAGTTTCTTAGTTAGAATATAAGAATATTTATATCTATTTAATCTTAAATATATCTATAAACTCTTTTTTCTTTTAGATTAATAAAAACTTAATAATTATTTATATTAATTTAAATACGTTATTATATACTATTACTCTATTTAATAGTATTATATTTAGTATTATAATTATAATTTTAAGATTAAGTATTATAGTAGCTATCTTTATATTAAGAGTAAGTTTTAAAAAAGACTAATTAAATATTATTATTTCTACTTTAGTAGTTAATATAGTAACTATTATAATCTTTTTAATCTTTAAAAGCTTCTTAAAGAATTCTTTAGTAAATAATTAATAATATTTTTTCTTTAAATAATATATAGTAAGCTTTATAATATTTTTTTATTTCTTTATAATATAATAATATTTATTAGTAGATAGCTTAGCTAGATAATCTAGTCTTATATTTTACTAAATATAAATAGACTTATTTATCGCGTTTTTAACTAAAATACCTCTTATTAACTAGTTAATTAAATTAGTATAAAGAGCGAGAGTTAAGTCTTTAATAAGTTTAAATATAAAGTCTTAATTTAGTAAATTAAGATAATAAATAAATACTATAGTAAAAGAATTTAAAGATATTATAATTATTTTTTTAAAGTTAATTATATACTTTATTAAAGAATCTTTAAAATATACTTTAATAGAAATCTTTATTTTATAATTATTAATATTAGCTACTCGCTTTAAGAAGAGTAGATTAATTTCTTTTAAAATAAAAATATTATTCTTTATTAGTATACTAGTAACTAGATCGTTAATAAAATAAATCTTATATAAAACTATTTTTATAATAGCTAATTAGTCTTTCTTATCTTTTCTTTTTAAAAAGAAGATTTCTTAAATAATATATTTATTAATTTTATAGATATTATTCTCGATATCTCTTATATATATAGAAAAGATTATAATATAAATATATATTTAAAAAAGATTCTTCTCTTTTAATTTATAATTTATTATAATTATACTAGTTTTTAAGTTAGTATATACTATATAGATATCTTTATCTTTAAAAGAATCTAATTAAATATTTAATTAAGTATAGTATTAATTATAATAAGTATAGTTAGATTCTACTTTTATATTTAAATTTATATTAGAATTAATAATTTAGATATTCTCTTCTTTAAACGTTTTATTAAATTAAGTCTTATCTAAATTAGAGCTAGAATTAGATTTAAATTAAATATTAATTTAAAAATTCTTAATTTTAAATTCTTTCTACTTCTTTATTATATATATTATAGATTATTTTAAGTACGTATATATATAGCTATCTCTTTTAAGTTCTTAATTTCTAAGATATATATATAAATAATTATTTAAAGTAAAGAATTTATTATATACTTAGTATTTAAATAATTTAAGCTATAGAATTAATATAGTAAAATATTACTAAAGTAATTCTTTTTTATAATTATACTTATAGTTATAATTATTAAATTTATTAGCGTATTATTTTTAAATATATTAATCTTTCTCTATTAATAATTTTTTCTTTAGCGGTAATTCTTTCTTACTAGTATTATTTTAATAAGTAGTAGTTAATTACTACTATTCTAACTACTATTATAAAAAGCGATTAGTATAAAATAAGTTTAGATACTCTTTTTATAAATTTTAATAAGAAGAATAATTTTCTTCTTAATTTTATTAATATCTATTTAATAGAAAAGTCTAATCTAATTACTATAGTAAATAAAAAGATTACTATTAAAAGATTAAATATAGTAGAGTAGCTTACCTATTAATAATTTATAATAAAGCCTTAAAAATAGATAGTATATATTATTATTATATAAACTATATTATCTATTAACTATATAGAGTATTTAATTTATAATAAGATATTTTAAATTAATAAGTAGTTTTCTAAAGTATCTAATTATACTATTTAAATAATAATTAAAAATAACTTTAAAGATAAAATAGTTTTAAAGATAATAAAGATTATTAATAGTCTTACTATATACGTTTATTCTAGATCTCTTAATATTTATTAAGATTATTAAGATACTTCTTAATAGTAGTAGTATCTATTAAAGTATAGAGATCTTATTTAAACTTATATATAAAACTTATATAAATATAGTTAATATAATTTTTAATAAACTTAATCTTAATAGATTTTATAAACTTAAGAATCTTATTTATATATTAATATATTAAGACTTCTTTTTTAATATTTACTACTCTATATTTAATCTTATAAAGTAGAATTAGTAAGATAAAGATCTTTATCTTAAAGCGCTTTATAAGTATTTAGATCTATTTATTATATAATATTATATAGACTAATAACGTTCTCTTATTATTATTTAATTTATTAAAGTACTATTTAATTATATTATTTTAAAGATACTTAGTAATAAGTAATTTAATTTCTATATTAAACTATTATTATATATATATCTTAATTCGTTTAGTAAATTTATAAATATCTTTATAAATAACGTACTTTTTAGTACTAACTATATTATTTTTATCTTTAGTAGTAGAATTAAAGTAGCTAATTTTTTCTAACTTTAATCTTATTAAATATTCTATAAAATTAATAATAGATAATATTAATTTATTTTTATTTAAAGATTATACTAGAGATTAATTAAATACTTTAGTAATAATTATTTATATTATATTCTATAGAAGTACTAAAAATACTAAATCTTATAGCTATTAAATTAAAAATATTAGCTTAGCTTTATATTTATTATCTTAATTATTATCTAATACTATTAATATAATTATATCGCTATTTCTAATTAATATATTATTATTTATTATTAGTAAGATAGAGGATAAAGATAATAAATATAAAACTTCTATAAAAGTAATTATAATAAAGCTTATTAAATTAGATATTAAGAGAATTTCTTAATATAGATATAATATCTCTTTATAAAATATCTTAATTATATATATTAAAATAGATAGATTAATAATTTATTATTACTATATTACTAATTAATAGAATTTATTAAATTTAGAGATTTAATTTTAATTTTAATATTATTCTTTTAAAGTTAGAATCTTAATTAATAATAGATTTTCTAAATAAGCTAAATAACTAGCTAAATTATATATATTTTATAAAAACGCGCTAATACTAAAGTAGTCGAATTTAAGAGCTTCTTATAAATAAAATACGATAGCGATTATTTTTTTATTAATTATATAAATTATTAATCTAATTAAGTCGTTATTTATAGACTAATTAGTTTAAGCGTAGTAGAAGTATTATAATTAAATAATTTCTTCTCTATAGCTTAGTAGTTAAATTATAAAGATTCTTATTAAATATAACTAGTAAAATAGTATCTAAATTAGTAGATAAATAATACTAATAGCTATAGCTAAGATATTATTATTATTATAATATAATATAGATCTAATAATAGTAAGAATAGAATAGATAATAAATTATTCTATAAATAAAGCTAATATATACTATACTAAGTCGATCTAATAGTTAGCTCGATCTTCTATAAAAATATACTCTAAGAGTACTCTATAATAACTATACTATAATTTTAAATTTTTAGTTCTAGTATTATTACGAAATAATATTATTATAATTTAAAGAACTATTATAGTCTCGCTATCGTTCTATATTTAAAACTATTTAGATACTATTAAGCTTACTAAGCTTGCTAAGCCTAGCTCTCGGAAGTTCTATAGACTAAGAAATATTAATATTGTTAAGAAATTAAGTGTAAAATTAAGCGATTTAAATAATTTTCTCGTGGGGGCGGCTCCTAGATACTCGCGCCTGTATAGAGTAGGGGCTATAGGGGGTAGAGGAGAATTTAAAGCAGGACCCTAAAATTTCAAGAATACACGCTAGCTTAGTATAATATAGCTCTTGTAACTATTAAATCTATAACCGCTAAATTCTAGAACGTCTCGATAGTATAAAACGCTTAAAATTATTTACCTATAGAATCTTACACTGTTAAATGGCGGTGTAAACTAAGATAAACGTTATATATAGTTAACGGTAGCGGTACGGTATTACTACGGTACCAAGACCCAGCCTTGGATCGCTAGGGTATCTTCCCTCCCGTGCACATGTACCCTTGGTTGTCCTCATCTATCACCTCCTCTAACCTAGCTGACAGTCCTTGCGGTCTAGAACGAGAAAAGACTTGTGTCAACTGAATATCTACACTCAACAGATCCCCTCTTTTCTAAAATATGACCCTCTATCGCTAACGAGCAAATCTCTCGCTCTTTCAAGATCTATCATCTACCATCCGCCACATCTCCCAAAACACGATGTAGCCCAATCAATCTATTACGCAGCAGCAAACTCAACGTGCGCACTGCGATCCACAACATCAGCCGCCAACATGGCCAGACTAGGGCTCTGCATAATATTGAAGATGGACAACTCGGCAGCCGCCTGGCTGAAGAGCATATTGCGCACCTCAACTGCCACAAGGGAGTCAATGCCCTGCTGCGAGGGCGACTCGCTCAAGTCGATATCCTGGACGGGGACCAGGAACATGTCGGCCAGCATCTCGGCTATGACAGACCCGACAAGGTGGACGGCCTCGACGCGCGATGCGCACGCGGCCATCTTGGCGGCTAGGGAGCCGCTGCGATCTTGGTGCTGCTGCTCCTGCACGGCTGTAGAAGGCTGCCGGTACTTGAGCGGTAGGACACGCATGTCGCGTCCGAGGTCGCCGTCGACGTCCCAGTGGGGGCCCGGGCCCGAGTTGATGCCACCCACGACGAACTGCGGGTCATAAGGCGACAGGATGGCCGACTCGAGCGAGGCGAGGACGTGGTCTTCGTCGATGGCCCTGCGCCCTGCCTTGATGAGGGACTTGCGCAGTGTCTCGGACGCGTTCGCCTCGGCGACATAGCCGACGGCGTTGACGACCGAGAGGTCGATTGACACGGCGGGGAGGCCACACTGCTTGACGCGCCAGTGGGCTAGGGCGTCCTCGTACGCACCGGCTGCCGAGTAGGCGGCTTGGCTGGCGTAGCCGAGGATTCCATTGATGGAAGAGAACAGGACGAAGAAGTCGAGATCGCCGGACAGATTAAATTGATTGTGCAAGTTCCAGGCCCCTGCGACCTTGCTCTGGGTGGTATACTTGTAGTCTTCGAGTGTCATTTTCTCCATAAAAGAGTCCTGTAGAACAAACAAATCGTGTTAGCTGACTGCTGCAGGTATGGGTATTGCTGAGACGGCGAGGCGCCATTTTTTTTTACTACTCACATGAAGAACGAAAGCAGCGTGAACTACGCCCCGAATGGGCGGCAATGCCTCTTGTGCACATGTGTACATCGCCTGAGCCAATTCTTCCTCGCTGGCAACGTCGCAGCTGACAGTCAAGACTCGACAACATCCCGCCTCGCGTAGCTCCTCGGCCAACGCCGCCGTTTTCTCACTCTTTGCCGCGCTACGCGAGAGAAGCACAAGGTTCCTAGCTCCGCGAGATACCATCCAGTGCGCCACAGATTGTCCTAACCCACCGTTGCCGCCCACAATCAAATAAGACACGTCGGGAGAGAGCTTCGCAGCTGTCGTGCGTGGAAGCACAGGCACCATTTCATGCGGGCCGAACGACAAGACGACCTTGCCCATATGACGCCCCGTTTGTAACAGGCGGGACGCCTCGGCGGCGTCCCCTATGGCATAGACGGTAATAGGATGCACAGGAGTAACGGCCTTTGCCTCAATGAGGCGCATCACCTCTCCCAGGCAGCGATGCACGTCAGTCCCTTTGTGCTCTAACAGACTAGGAAGGTCGACGGTCGAGAAGGAAATACAGCGGGCAAGGAGCCGCATCTCTAGATTGCTGTTTTCCTTCAAATCGCGCTTGCCGATCTCGACAAGGTGCCCGAAGAGCGCGACCAGGTTGAAACTCTCCTGCAGAAGCGGACCGGCCAGCGAGTTCAGGACCACGTCAACCCCGCGGCCTTTGGTGGCGGCGAGGGTAGCAGTCCCGAATGATTTGTCGCGGCTATTGAAAATGTGATCCGCCGGTATGCCATACTCTTGTATAATCAACTCTCGCTTTTCGGGGCTGCCAACTGTGGCGAATATTTCCGCCCCAAGGTGCTGCGCAATCATGATTGCAGCCTGCCCAACAGCCCCTGCCGCGGCGTGGATCAAGACTGACTGGGTACGTTGCAACCTTGCGATCTCGATAAGGGAGAAGTACGCTGTGAGGAAGGCTACTGGGAGCGAAGCTGCCTCCTGGAAGCACAGCTCAGTCGGCATGCGCACCGCCGAGGTCCACTCGACGATAGCGCGACTCGGGAAAGATGACTGGCGCAACGCACAGAGGACGCGATCGCCGACTGCGTAGCCCTGCGTAGCTGCGTCGCTCCCAACTTGGGTGATGATACCCGCGCACTCGAGGCCCATGACATGTTCATCCGTGGCGCGCAAGTTGGCGCCGTATGCCCTGGGCTCCACCTCTATCAAGCTGGGCGGAAGAGAGTCACGGTAGGCATTGGCATGGGAATCGTCACCAAAAGCCAATGAGTCTGGGTGCAAGCACAGGGGGCGATCTGATTGATGCAACGGCTCGACGAATACGGTGTCTTGTGTACCAAGGTCTGGAGCGTTGGGAGAAAGCATCTGATCCCTCGCCACATCGTGGTAGAGTCGCGGGACCAGGATAACGCCATCTCGCTCGGCGTACTCAAGCTCAGCCGAACCTTTCTCTACCATTGGGGCGTCCTCAGAATTGCCAAAGACATTTAGCAGCACTTGGACAATGGCAGATGCGCCGGCGTCAGACCACAGCGGTTCCTTAGGGTCTAGGTCCAGCGTCAGAAATTTTCGGCCGACGTATTCATTGCGTAATGAGCGAATGAATCCATGCGCAAGACTGAGTTCGGGCCTTTCGCAATCGACGGCGCCGCCACGCGTCACCCAGAGCAGCCCCTTACAGCCGGTGCCCATCGCTCGAATCCCCTCCAAAGATGCCAAATCGAGGTCGTACAAGATGGGTTCGTCCACCTCGCCAACGAAGATACAAATCTTGTCAGCGTACCATGCAGCTGTAGCAGAGGCGGACTCAAGATCCTGTACAATTGGCAACTTCTTTTCTCCTCCCTCGGTGCACGCGGCGATGGACTCTTGGAGGCCCTTCAGCCAACCAGAGGGCGGAGACCCAGCTTTATAACTCGTGACGATGACCATATCTTCCGGATCCACACGCAGCTTTAGGGGCAGTGGCATCGGTACCGTCGACATGATAGTGACCGTGGTATAGATTTCCGTGCTGTCGCAGTCGTGCAGCTCGATATTCACCCCAGTGAAGCCAGCGCCCCGAAGATGCCGATCCCACGTGGGTGTGCTCAGCAGCGGGTCCGTCTCTCTCTCAGCCTCTTCGCCAAGCCACCAATCAGGAAGCAGTCCATTTACAAACTGGACGTCGACCTGATACTGCACATCCTCTATCAGCAGGAGAGTGCCGCCGGGCTTGAGGAGGCTGCGAAGCTTGTCCAGCGTGCGGGAAATAGACTTGGTGGCGTAAAGGACACGGGAGGCGATCACAACATCGTAGGTACCGTTCGTGAAACCCTGCGCGGTCGGATCACGCTCGATGTCGAGCACGTCGAAGGACAGCAGGTCACTCCAAGGCAACAAGTCTTCTCGCGTCGCTTCGAAGAAGGCCGCAGAGATGTCTGTGTAGTGATACAAGGAGGCGTGTGGACCGCCCGACTCGGCGGTGCCCAGGACCTCAAGGGCATAGCGCGTCATAGCGCCAGTGCCCGCGCCGATCTCCAGGATGCGAGCACGGGGGTTCTTGTGTGCCAGGTGCCGTAGCAGCCCGGAGAGCTGCGACCCTATTCGCTTCATCTTGGGCGTCTCGGTGTAGAACCTGGACAGTAGATTATCCTGGGTCATGATATCAAGTGGTATCGTCTGCCCTCGCAGCATAGCCACCAGTTGAGTGCCTAGGCGGCATACCATCTCACCGTCCACCCGAGCCTTAACTACTTGATGGATCCGACGTTGCCTTTCCGGCTCCTTATCCGACAGCCACTTGGCACTGCCGACGCACAGTTGCCCCGAGGCGGCTCGCTCCACTGTGTCATTCATCCACGCATAATACTTGGCATGATGCGATTCCATGCGGTCCACATCGCGCGGGTCTAATGCAAGGAGTGCCTGCTGGATGAAGTAAACGCACACCCGCCAGATGTCCCTTGTGAGATCACCCTCGGACGAGTCAATATTCCAGCTTAGTTGCTTCTTGACCAAGGCAAAGGTGGCCGGTGACGCAGTGGAAACATCGAGTGACCAATGCACCTTACTGCACAGCTCTTTCTCCCATGACTCAGTCTGTTGAAACGATATATTCCGTCCCAGAGATTGGTACGAGAAGCCTTTTATTTCCAGCACGACGTCTTCGTTATCGTGATCTGAAACGGATATGTCGGCCTCTATTCCTTGGCTGTCATTACGTATAAGCGAAGAATGGGTCTTGAAAAGATATCCTGCCTCGTGGCTGATCTTGCTGGATACCCAGAAGCTTTCAACAGACCTGGGTACCTTGGCGGCGGTCTCGCGGGCAGCAGCTCCCGGAATAGCTGAGTACGGAGCCGTGATGACCGAGTCTAATGTGACAGGGTGCAGCACGTTGTCGCGGAGAAGGTCGTTGGGTACCGATGTGTCGGCCACGGCCATGGTAACCACGCTACGCATTTCTGAACCTGACTGGACTATGCTCTTCATATTTTGGAACATCGGGCCATGAGCAATGCCAAGAGCCCTCAAGTTAGCAAACAGGTCAGTCGGGATGACGCGTCGCGTGTAGCCTTTAATCTCACGATTGCCCGTCGCTGGCTTCACAGCCTCGATAGAGATCAAGCCTTTGGCATGTTGGGTCCACCGATTTTCCGCCGTGACGGTCCAGACCTCAAAATGTTTCCATCCCCGTGCGCTGATGTCTTTGTCGCTTGCTGAGCGCATCGTCGTTTGGATCTCAATGCCGTCTGAGTTGTCCGGTATTATAAGAGCTTGTAAAAAGTCGACGTCTCGTAGCCGGTAGCCTGATATTTCCTTACAACCGGTCTTCTCATCCATCGTCGTGAGTTGCCTAACTGCCTCGATGGCCAAGCAAATATACCCCGCCGCCGGGTATACAATATTGGACTGAATAACGTGGTCCCTGGTCCATGGTGACTCGGAGATACGGAGGATGTGTCGCCATGATGGTGTCTCCGGGTTTGAACCCTCGACGAGCGAGCCTAGGAGGTTGTGGGGTGGCTGCGACCGCTCGCGAAGGGCCCTATTAAATCTCGGTTCGACCCAGTGCTTGTTCTGGTGGTTCCAGGGATATAATGGCAATTCAGTTAGTACCTTTACATGTCGACCTCTGCCGTGGGCAAAGTTAACGGCTTCCATATCGACAGGATAGCCTTCTTGCAGCAGGTTGGCGGCAAGTGCCTGCATGCTATCTCGCGCATCCATTTTGCGAACAAGACAGCCATAGTATGGTATCTTCAGGTCCTTGAACTCTGGAAGCGCAAGGATCTGCTGAATAGGACTTCCCAGAGCTGTATGCGGGCCCATCTCGATTATAATATCCACGTTAGAGGCAGATGCCCCAGACTCGCCCAGGACCATATCGGTAAAGGCAGCGACGAACTGGACAGGCTGTACCAAGCTCTTGACCCAGTGCTCTGGACGCGCGATTTCTTTGGCGTTGGTCACGCGGCCTCCAGTCACGGGAGACGAAAAGGTGACTGAATTCAGAGTATCACTACCATGGTCTTCGATCTGCATACGCTCGAGTGCCTCGGCATAAACATTCTTTATGGCAGCCATGTGGTGCGAGTGCCAGGCCGTGTCCACCTTCAGGCGGCGAGCAAAGACGCCGTCTGCGTTGGCTAGATCTTCTAGCTCTTTCACGGCAGAAAGGTCTCCAGCAACCGTAATGCTGGACGGGCTGTTGATACACGCTACTACAGCCTTGCCGCCCGACTTTAGCCGCTTCAAATAGGATTCCGTATCCTCCAGACCGAGCCCGACGGCAACCATACCGCCCTTGACCGGGCCTCGGAGACTCTTGTCTGCGACCAGCACAGAGCGGTAATACGAGAAGGCCATAGCCGCTCGATAGCTCAGCGCTCCGACGGCGTAAGCCGCGGCAATCTCTCCACTCGAATGGCTCGTAACAGCAACGGGCATGACCCCCCAAGCGTGAAGAAGACGTACAAGCGAGATCTGCAGTGCGACACAGATTGAAGTACTCAGACCAACCTCGTTGATTCGAGTGACCTCGGCGTCACGCGACAGCTCCTCTATCAAAGACCAATCTGCACCGAACTGCATCAGGTATCCTTCGGCCTCTTCGAGCGACGCCTTGTACACGGGGTAGGCGTCGACGAGCTCTCTGCCCATAGCATGCCACTGTGCGCCCTGGCCCGTAAACACCATACCGATTCTGGGCCGGCGCGAACTGCGGCTAGGTTTGAATTTGGGTGATTGGAGAGCCTGAATAACCGCATCGATGCCCTCTGTGTTGGGAACCGGATGCGCTGCCACCCATGGGAAATGGGTTCGGCGTTGGCCCAGGGTATACACAAGACTTTCAAGGAATTCTCTAGGGTCTGGCTGCGTCGACCTATTCTCTTCCAGGAAGTCCTTGAGATTGGAGATTATCTTTTGACACGCCTGTTCATCTTTCCCGCTCAGAACGAGAACCTTGGAGGTATCACAGCTGAGCTGCGCATGTCCATCGGTTCCGACATAGTTCCCATTCGTGCCAAGTCCATTCGAATGTCCGTTCGAGTATTCGTGAAAGTATCCGTTAAAATATCCGTTCTTACCGGCAAGAGCTGGAACCCACGGGGCACTACCTTCAATAATAATATGTGCATTGGTCCCTCCATACCCAAAGTTGTTTATGGAGGCGCGACGAATCGGGGCCGCTGGCCATTTCTCCAAGTCCTTGACCAGTCTGAGATTCCAATCTTCCAAAGCGAGCTTTGGGTTGGGTTTCTCGAAGTTGATGGACGGCGGAATTATCCCTTTTTCCATGGCCAGTACCGTTTTGATGATGCTTGCCAGCCCGCTCGCTGCCTCCGTGTGGCCAACGTTCGTCTTGATAGATCCAATGAGCAGCGGCTCACGGTCAGATCCAAAGACGGTTGCAATGGCCCGCGCCTCGACGGTATCTCCAGCCTGAGTGCCCGTGCCATGTGCTTCAAAGTACTGCGTGTCTCGTGGATCAAGTCCTGCTTTACGATAGCACCCGCGAATCAAGGCTTCCTGCGCCTCTAAACTGGGAGTTGTGATGGTTTCCGTTTTTCCGTCTTGGTTGAGTAATGATTCACGAATCACAGCCCGAATCGGATCCCCAGCGGCCAGCGCGTCCTTCAAGCGCTTGACTACAAGCGTTGCCACGCCCTCGCCACGTCCATATCCACTTGCGCGCGAGTCGAAGGCATTAGATTTTCCGTCACCAGACAAGAATCTTGCGGAACACGTCAGCCCCTCGCAGCTCTTCTCACCAAATGCGAAGCACTCGCACTCACCCTGCAGATCCCAAAGCCTTGAACATGTCTGGGTTGAGCGTTAGGTTGGCACAGCCCACGATGGACATATCAGCCTCCCCGGTTCTCAAGCTTTGAATCGCCTGATGCGTCGCCACCATGCCTGAGGAGCAAGCCGTCTCTATTGTCATGCTCGCCCCACGGAGATCGAAGAAATGTGAGATGCGATTCGACATCATGGGTACGCCGGTGCCGGTAGCCATCAACCTGGGCAGGTTGTCGGCATCACGGAGTAAGCCGTCCCTGTAGTCATGCACAAAGACTCCTGTAAATACAGATGTGTTGGAGCCTGCGATTTGGGCTAATGGAAGACCAGCTGTAGAAAGACGGACGGACGGTGCAATCAGCAATCAAATTCCGGATCAAATCGGAACTAGAAAATTCGAGTCCTCACCATTCTCGACGGCCTCATAGACGGATTCCAGCTGTAGTCGGTATTGGGGATCAAGTAACTAAAGAATTGTCGATATCAGTTGGAACACGATTCGCAGGGGTCATTCGAGTTCTTACTGACGCAGTCTCGCTCGAGTAGCTGAAGAAGGCCGCATCGAACAATCCAACATCCTCCTTCAGGAAATGCGCGCCTCTAACATGCGTCTAGACAAGTCATTTGTAAGAGTTTCAATCATTTTGTATTTCCTTTTCCCTCATGGATTGGAATAAAGGCTTACACTGTTGAGTCTCTCATTGTTCGGATGGTAGACTCCTTCCGACCTGAACCTGGAAGGAGGGAATGGCGTCCAGCCGCTCCTTCCCTCGGCCAGCATACGCCAGAGCTTCTCGGTGTTTATTGCGTCTCCTGCAAATTTGGAACTCATGCCAATGATAGCAATGGGCTCGACAGTCCAGTCATCCTCGATGCCGTTACCAGTGCTTCCCATCTTGTCTTGTTGAGATACAGAGAAGTAGGTTGAAGGGCGAGAGGTTTGCGTCAGTGGAGTTTATCAGCACGGGCTGAAGTTCCAAGAACCTGAGGTGGAATTGCATAGGACCACTGCAGTTCCGAGACGTAGGCCACCGGAATTTAAATACTTGGGGTCCGTCCTCTTGCATGCGTCTAGATGCATAGTAGCTACGCAGATGTCTCTCGATCGGATAATGGAGTAAGAGCGGACAGAGATCGCCGATGCCTTGGAATTCAGCCAGTGAAAACCGCCCACCAGGTATGTCATCTTGGACGGAAGTATTTCGAGTCTGAAATGTGATCGAAATTATTCCGCTGGACGGAGGGCGGAGAAATTATCTGCTTATATGCTTACATTCCTTACTGCATAATTTTGCACCTGCATGCAGAAGCTTCAACCGCAGCCGCAACCCCCTAAACAAACACCCTTTCAAAGGCCCTCGCATGGAAGTATCTGGCGGGCTGGTCGGGCACCTGAAGTATTGTCACCTAGTGACTTTGATCCACCTCTCCAAACAACGGCAGTAGCCCTAAGTAAGAGTTGCAGCTGCCCCAGACAGAGTCCCAGAAAACTCCTCTCCGAAGATCGTGCAGAGTCTTCTACGGCCAATCTTTCAGGGATTATACTGTGTGTAGACAGACACTCGACAAACTTTCAAGTTGTGAATTGTACCTTTATTTCATCCCATGATTTAGCTGTATAAGATGCTTTAGCTTTTCGTGCCCAGTATCTGTGGAGGAAAGGCTGACGTCAAATGACAGGGCTCCTAAGGCTCATTTACTCCGTAGTTACCTGCTGGATGATGGGAGTCCCTACGGAGGATTATGTGACGATGACGCGAAAAAGTCCGGCTGACGTGACAAAACTCCGGACAAATCGGAGCTGTAAGCTTCGATGCGTGCCTCACCAGGACTTAACAAAGTACGGAGGTGTATTTACCTGAACTCCGGATCGCAGATTGACAAGACGTCCTTTTGAATCCATTACTAATGTATCAAATAACAAGATTCTGTCGAGGCGATGGCGAAACACGGTATAATTTCTTCGAGATGTGCCCTCTTTATACTAAGCTGGCTGCGATGACATGATTGAGTATTTCCTAAAAGCCTACCACAACGTCTCTTATTTTTAGGTCACCTTCCAACCTCGCATTACACTCCTAAGAGAAGCCTATAGTATGTGCTCAACCTTGCCACAGAAGCTCAAGCCTAACAACTTAAACATAGCCTTATCCACTATGGCGCGTCCCATGACCCAACCCATGCCGGCTGCCAGGACTTTGCTTTTGTTCGGGCCTGGGGCCATGTCCTTGGATGAGCCATACTTCTGCCGCATCATCTCGTTCGTCAAAGGTGATGCCGCCAGCCAGTGGGCTCTCCACGCTCTTGAGGATATCGAGAGTTGCTGGGATTCCCTATGCGAATCGATCCCGAAATTGCAACGGACTTCAGGTGTAAACCACGCTCAAAAGTTGGCGGAATGGCTTCGGACTGGAGTCATAACGCCGCAATCGACTGTTGCCGACCTGCCCAACGCCATCCTTGGCCCGCTCGTCATCATTGCACAGCTCGTCGAATACCTTCAATACTTGAAATTTTTGTCACAATCTGGATTCGGAGATGGGCAACGTTTCCAGATGCCTTCTCACTCGCAGACAGAAACAGTTGGCTGCTGTCTCGGTGTTTTCAGTGCCCTGGTGGTTTCATCCAGCTCATCTTGGGCTCAATTCTGTCACAATGCCGCGGCAGTGCTTCGCACAGTCTTTGTACTAGGAGCACTATCTGACGCGCAGGATGCAACTGACGCGGCTGGGCCGTCTATTTCCTTGATAGCGTTTTGGAGGGGGGGCCAATCAGTATCCGATCTAAAGAAAGCTTTGAACAAGTATCCAGAGGTGAGTTTTGCCCTGCTAACTTGGAGAACTAGTTGTACTCGAAGTATTCTAACGCACGATGATGGTAGGCTTATATCTCCGTCTTATACGACGACAATCGAGCTACTGTGACAACGTCTACACGCACTGCTTCTGCCTTGAAGAGCCATCTTCAAACCACCGGCATCACAGCCAACGATTCTGAGTTCCATGGACGCTTCCACGCAGGCCAGCTCTACGAAAGCGAGCTTCGAGCCCTGTTTCTTTTCTCCAAGACCCTCCCCACTTTTCAACTCCCAGACGCTTCTTGTCTCGTCTTGCCCACACGCGTCAACTCGGAAAGTTTCATGACCGATGGGGGAAACCTCCTTGAGGCGGCTTCGCGAGCATTCCTCGTGGAGCAGTTCAATTGGATCAAAACCTTCCGTTCGGCTGTTTCCAGCTCACTGCAGGATAGGAAGTCTCGAGTAATTGAGTTTGGGCCGGAACGATGTGTTCCGCCGACCCTCCTCCGGAGACTGAACAGCCAAGTCACCCATTTCGACTTCGAGCACAGCATCAGCAGCCTCGGAGGTGTTTCTAGCTCAGGCTTGGCACCAGGAGTTGCCGAAAATGACATTGCTGTCATTGGCATGTCATGCAACGTGGCGGGAGCCCAGGATATAGAGCAGTACTGGAAGATCCTGTTAGAAGGCAGATCGCAGCACAGGGAACTTATGCCCAACGACCGCTTCGTCATGGAGACCAGTTTCCGCCCTTACGAAGAGGGGGACGAGAAGAAGAAATGGTACGGGAACTTCATTGACGACTATGATGCCTTCGACTACAAATTCTTCAAGAAGTCTCCTCGCGAGGTCCTTCACATGGATCCGCAGCAAAGGCTTATCTTGCAGGCTGCCTATCAGGCCGTGGCGCAGTCGGGGTATTACCACAACTCTGGGTTAGACAGCCGGGTTGGTTGCTACATCGGCGTTGTTGCCAATGACTACGAAAACAATATCTCACACACCTCCCCGAACGCTTTTTCGGCCACAGGCGCCCTACGAAGCTATATTGCTGGCAAGGTAAGCCATTACTTTGGCTGGACGGGTCCAGGTATGACACTTGATACGGCGTGCTCGGCATCAACCGTCGGCATCAACCTAGCTTGCCAGGCCATCCTGAGCGGCGAATGTTCTGCGGCTTTGGCGGGCGGAACCAATTTTTATAGCACGCCCATGTTCTTCCAGAATCTTGCCGCAGGGTCTTTTCTCAGCTCTACTGGACAGTGCAAACCGTTCGACGCAAAAGCTGACGGTTATTGCCGGGGCGAGGCTATCGGTGCCGTGTTTCTTAAAAGATTAACAGATGCTATTGCCGACGGCGACCAAATCATGGGTGTAATCTCGGCCACCGCCATCAATCAGAACCAGAATACCACCCCGATCTTTGTCCCGAATCCGCCCTCTCTTACCAATGTGTTCCAAACTGTCATTACCAAATCGGGTCTGAACGTCAAAGATATCTCGGTTGTCGAGGCCCATGGAACGGGAACCCCAGTGGGTGACCCGGCCGAGTACGACAGTATCCGCCAAGTTTTTGGGGGTTCTGCTCGCGCGGGGCTGAAGCCTCTGCAGATCGGCTCCGTGAAGGGTCTGATCGGTCACTCTGAGGGCGCCTCCGGGGTTGTAGCACTGATCAAGATCTTGCTAATGATGCAGAGAGGTCGCATCCCGCCGCAAGCCAGCTTCAACTCCATGAACCCTTCTATCAAGGCTTTGCCATCTGACAACATGGAGGTCACAAAGACTCCCATTCCCTGGGCAGATGACTTCAAGGCAGCGCTGATCAACAACTACGGAGCAGCTGGCTCCAATGCTTCCATGGTCGTTAAGCAGGCGCCGAAGCCGGGTCTGGGAATGGAGACGGGCGGAGAAAAAGGCGGGATGCTAACGTCCTCTGTTTCCTTCAAATTCCCATTCTACATTTCTGGGCTTGACGAAAAAGCCATACGAGCCTACTCCACGAGACTGCGTCAATCTCTCAAAGCGAGAGCAACCTCTGGGGATCACTTTGGAATTGAGAACCTGGCTTTTAACGTGAATCGACAGTCCAATTGGTCCCTTGGGCGGGCTCTTGTCTTCGGCTCCGAGTCCATAGACGATCTGGACCAAAAGCTGGCCTCTTTCGAGACTTTCGCTACGCCGGCCCCGCGACCCGTCATCCTCTGTTTTGGAGGGCAGGTCGCCAAGTTCGTTGGACTCGACCGTGAAGTGTTTGACAGAGCCACTATCCTGCGTTATCATCTCAACCAGTGCGACAGCGTCTGCAAGTCCATTGGTGCAGGGACTATTTACCCCTGCATCTTTCAACGCGAGCCCATGGACGATCCGTCAGTGCTCCAGCCGCTCCTCTTCGCTATGCAGTATTCGTGTGCCATGAGCTGGATCGACTGCGGCCTTGAATCAGCAGCTCTTGTCGGTCACTCGCTTGGGGAGCTCACTGCGCTTTGCGTTTCGGGCGCCTTGAACTTGAAGGACGCTCTGAAGATGGTCCATAGCAGGTCCAAGACCATAAGAGATGCCTGGGGCCCTGAAAAGGGGTCCATGATGGCACTAGAGGCCGACCTGGTAGATGTCGAGAACTTACTGGCGGCTTCAAACGCACGCCTCGGCAAAAATGGAAGCACCGGTAGAGCGACTATCGCATGTTTCAACGGTCCGAAGAGTTTCACAATTGCTGGATCGGAAGCTGCGATCGATGCTGTGCAACAGATGATCTCGACTGATGATGCCACACATTCGGTCCTGAAACACAAGAGGCTGGATGTGACCAATGCTTTCCATTCTACGCTTGTCGAGCACTTGAAGCCGGACTTGGAGGCCCTGGGTCGGAAGCTGAGTTTCGGTCAGCCCAGGATCCCGCTCGAGCGAGCAACCCAGGAGCGAGAGACCGGTCCTCTCTCAGCTGCCTATGTTGCCGAGCACATGAGACAACCCGTCTATTTCGACCATGCTGTCCAAAGGCTTGCGAAGCAATATCCGGAAGCTATCTGGTTAGAGGCCGGCTCCAACTCTACCATAACAACCATGGCAAGCAGAGCCCTCGGCATGCCGAAAAGTTCAACTTTCCAGCCAGTCAACGTGACAAGCAGCAGCCAGGCATTGCGACAGCTAGTCGACGCGACCATGAACCTATGGAAGGCCGGTTTGCGCGTCTCCTTCTGGCCGCACTCAAGGGCACAAACGTATCAGTACGCACCTATCATTCTCCCGCCGTATCAGTTCGAGAAGCATCGTCACTGGCTAGAATTCAAGCCGCCCCTGAAGCAAGTCGTCAGCGAGGCAATTCCATCTGATAGGACTGGTGGCGTCGAGGTGGAAGCCCCACCAACGGGTCTCTACACCCTCTTAAGCTACCAAGACGAGGGCGGGAATGAATGTCGGTTCCGCATCAACACCACGGTAAAACAATACGTAGACGTTGTCTCGGGACATGTCATGGCGAAAACGGCACAAACCTGCCCGGCCATGTTCGAGATCGACCTGGCAATTCAGGCCATCACGAGCATTCATCCGGAATTGGCCGATGCCAAGAAGTTGCATCCCCAGATCTACAACATTGTGAACCAGTGTCCCATCTTCGTGGATCCGTCCAGGACCGTATTCCTCGACTTTGAGCGTCTCGGCACCGATACTGACAGCTGGGACTTCAAGTTTATCAGTAAACTCGAAGGTGCTGGGGAGACCATGCATATGAGCGGACAACTGTATTTTCAGTCTCCTGATGAATCTCGTTCCTGTCTCGAATTTAGCAGGTTCGAGCGTCTCGTGACCCACGAGCGATGTCTCCGGGCCTTGGAAAGCGGTGACGACGCTGAGGAAGTAATCCAGGGACGGAGCATCTACAAGGTCTTCTCTGACATCCTTGACTACGGCGATAAATTCCGGGGCCTGCAGAAGCTGGTTGGGCGACCCAACGAGTCGGCCGCCAGAGTGTTGCGGAAGCGCTCCGGCGAGAGTTGGCTCGATTTCGCCATGGGCGAGGCTTTTGCCCAGGTTGGTGGCATCTGGGTGAACTGTATGGCTCGGAATCGGTGCACCACGGATGATACTGTCTACATCGGCAGTGGGATCGAGCAGTGGACGAGGTCACCGGACGTGCTCCGGAAAATGAGCGAGGGCTTTTATGACTACGACCGCCAAAAGGAGTGGCATGTATTGGCGCAGCATAAGCACACCAACCCGGGAGATTCGTTCATAACGGACATTTTCATCTTTGACTCGGCATCCGGATCACTCGAGGAGATCATACTTGGGATCCAATACACACCAGTCTCAATGTAAGTGCGCTTATACTGTTTCTAACCCTCATTTTTCCCTTTTTCGTTCGAGGCGTTCATGCCTTTGAGCTCAAATGAACACAGCGTTCGTTGGCGCACAAGGTTTTTACTAACACAGGCTACAGGGGACAGTTACTCACTAAACCTACTGCTCCCGCACCAGCTGCACCAATGGCAAATGGACGCGTTAGTTCGAAATCACTTGTGGTGCCCGTAACAGCAACTGCTCCAAGATTCACCCCAGCCGAGAACAATACTTCTCGGCCCCAGGCCTCTCAGATAGCATTGGAGCCACCAACTAGTGCCAACGGTCGCAAGAAGAACACCAAGGCTGATCTTTGGGTTAAGCTCCAACCCGTCTTGGCGGATATCTCTGGCCTCGAGCCCGAGGAAATCAAGGAAACTGATTCACTTGCTGAAATTGGAATAGACTCCCTCATGGGAATGGAGATGGCCCGCGACGTCGAGACCACGTTTAAATGTACTTTGGAACAATCCGAGCTCCTCACCGTCGTCGACGTGCCAGGCATTCTCAGTCTCCTCCAGTCGACGCTCGGTCATCAGGATGGGGACGATTTCTTCGAGTCTTCGGACACATCGTCTTCGGGAAACAGCCCTCCATCTAGCAACGGAGCATTGCCTTCTACGCCAAGCTCGATAATGGAAGATGCGGATCTCGTGGAAACATACGGTCATTCTGACAAGACTTTCGACCTGCCACCGTCTGCCATCCTTGAGGCGTTCGGCGAATCTAGAGCACTTACCGACTACTTCCTCAAGAGTCGTGGATGCGCGGGCTACCTTGATGGCGTGTCTCAAAAGCAGACCAGATTGTGCCTGATGCTCACTAGCGAGGCTTTCAAGCAACTGGGCAGCGATCTCGAGGCGGCGAAGCCCGGTGAAGTGCTGCAGCCCGTTCCTTTCGTCGCTCGGCACCAGCGCTTCCACGAATACCTGTACAAGATGTTGGAAGAGACGCGGATTATCAATGTCGACGGCGACTTCATCACACGTACCGCCATCCCGCTTCCTTCGCAGAGTGCCAGTGCCATTCTGGAGGACCTGATGCGACACCATGGGGACAACGGTTCCTCGCACCAGCTGACATACAACGTTGGCTCCAGGATGGCAGACGTCTTGTCGGGCAAGGCCGATGGTCCACAACTGATCTTTGGAGATGCCAAAAACCGTGAATTGGTGGCCAGTTTCTATGGCGAATTGCCATTTAACAAGCTGTATTTTGAGCAGATGGCCGACTTTCTCACCCGGCTGGCGACGAAGATGAGGCTTTCATCCCAAAATAACACCACTCTCAAGATCTTGGAGATGGGAGCCGGAACTGGCGGCACAACCAAGGTGCTCCTTCCTGTGCTGGCAAAGCTTGGAATACCCCTCGAGTACACCTTCACCGATCTCTCGCCCTCTCTCGTAGCCCAAGCCAAGAAGAAGTTCAAACAGTACCCTTTCATGAAATTCGCTTTGCACGACATCGAAAAGCCTCCTTCCGACCCGCAACTGATGGGCTCGCAACACATTGTCATCGCCAGCAACGCCGTGCACGCCACCCACTCACTAAAGATCTCGACGCAGAACATCCGCAAGTTTCTGCGACCAGACGGCTTCCTTATACTACTCGAAATGATGGGGACGCTTCATTGGGTTGATGTCGTCTGGGGCACCCTTGAGGGCTGGTGGCTGTTCGACGATGGCCGGACCCATGCCATCGTGGACGAAAGGCGGTGGGAGAGGGAGCTACTTGGGGCAGGATACAAACATGTCGAGTGGACTGACGGGAAGCTGCCCGAAGTGCGCGTTCAAAGGGTTCTGATCGCTTTGGCAGCTGATCCCAAGCAGGATATCGATCGTCTGTCTACTGCCCTAACAAGTCTACCAGGACTAGACGATAGCCAGGATCTATCTGACGATGACATGAAAGCTCGAAAGTCGGCTGCGGACGACTATGTGAGAACAACGGTACAAGGCTTCTCAGTCCCTGAGTACTCGGGACCTCCTCTTGACCCTTCTGACTCTGCCAAATGCGTACTTGTCACAGGGGCAACTGGCAGTCTCGGCAGCCACATCGTAACACACCTCGCCAGCCTGGCCTCGGTTGACACCGTGTACTGCCTCAATCGTTCTGCACCGCCCACCGGTGGTGCGAGAGCCAGGGATGCCATGACCGCCGCCGATAGCGATCCACTACCCCGCCAGACCCAAGCGCTCGAGTCCAAGGGCATCAATCTGGACGTATCGATGCTCGCCAAACTGAAAGTGATAGGGACAGACTCTTCGAAGCCACGGCTCGGCCTGGACGTGGACCAGTACGACCAGCTGCTCAACCGCGTCACGCACATCATCCATAACGCTTTCCCAGTCAACGGCCTGCGTTCCCTTAAGCAAAATGAGCCGCAATTCGCCACTATGCGCAACCTCGTTGATCTTGCGGCGGGCGTCTCGGCACGCCGCAAGCCCAACCCGGGTAGCAAATTCAGATTTACCTTTCAGTTCGTGTCGTCTCTCTCCGCCGTGGGCAAGTACCCATCCGTGCACGGCGGCGAGGTCCATGTGCCCGAGAAACAGTTGGACATTGACAGTGCCCTTCCCAACGGGTACGGGGGCGCCAAGGTGGTGTGCGAACGCCTTCTGCTCGACACGCTTGGTCGCTATCCGGATCGCTTCCGCGCCATGACGGTGCGACTGGGCCAGGTTTCGGGCTCCTTGAAAACTGGGTACTGGAACCATATGGAAGTCCTCGGCTTCCTGTTCAAGTCGGCACAGACACTGCGGGCCTTCCCGGCCGTGAGGGGCGTGCTCTCCTGGCTGCCTCTCGAGGAGGCCTCGGCGTCGCTGGCGGATCTGCTCTTGCGCGATACGCCCGACTGCTACCCCGTCTATCACGTGGACAACCCGGTGCCCAGGGCGTGGGAGGACATGATCCCTGTGCTGGCCGAGGCACTCGGGGTGCCGCCGAAGGGCGTTGTGCCCCTTCAGGAGTGGCTCAGGCGGGTGCAGGGGTACCCTGGCGAGAACCCGTGGGACAACCCCGCGGCAAAAGCCGTCGACTTCTTTGAACACAAGTTCGAGCACATGTCGTGCGGCGGGGTGACTATGGCTACGGACAAGGCTAGAGAGCATTCGGCGACTCTGAGAGCTGTCCAGCCGGTAAGCGATGAGCTGGTCAGGAAGTACGTCGAGGCTTGGAAGACCAGTGGATTCTTGCGTTGAGTTTGAACTTGTCTTTTCCACATTGCTTCATAGTATTTAGTTCAGTCGCAGAGAAGGAACCCAGGTGCTTAAATTGGTCGATCTCTTCTCCTCTCATGCCGGAGCTTCTTCTGCCTGTATAGGACTAAGAGAATGTCGACTTTCAGTATGGAAAACATCTTGTTCTACTGTAGCATTCACACACACACACACACACACACACACACACACACACCCTGATTACCTAGGTGAGCTTTGTTTCATTGTACCACTCGCACACCACAAACCCTCATACTATCAATTCAACAGCCAGGACTTTAACCAACTCCTACCCCAGCCAAGTCCATATTTCTCACCCGAGTCGTGGCCTTATACACTTGAGATTAGTGTTGGTGACGGTGTCTTAGCACAGTGCATGACGAGTGTGCCGGATGAGCGACAGTAGGATGAGATTCCTAGCTTGAAGGTTCAGAGGCCTTGAAAAGTGTGTAATTGTGTTGAGCTAATCAAGGGGCGAATTACTAGCTTATACCCCAAACAGTCGAATGCTTACAAATTTATATCCCTCTATCATTTTAATACCCCGTAATTCGCCCCTATTGTTTTGGTAGGAATTGCGTGTGCATCCTCTGCATCATACTGGTAGGTCATTTTTCCCCATAAATATAATAGTTCTCCCTATAGTTCGTACAAGAATTTGTAGTGCTGTTACACCCATCTCATGGGCAAATACTCATAAGTACTATATCACTCCCATGGCTAGCCGTCGCCCCCCATGGGGAACATACGGTTTTTAATGTGAGAAAAAGATAGATTGCTAGTACTATTGCTACTTCTTGACCGAAAGCTTCATTGAAAAACAAGAAAGAAGGAGAAAACCACCACATACTGAGAGGCAATGACTTTTTTGAAACGGCTTTGTTATACCATGAATTCATGAATTTTGTTGTTACCAGGCTATGGCAGGGAATGATGCTATTGACGGAATAGGCTAGGGACTAGGATTAGGGTTATTTGCCCGAATACTATGTTGGATAGCTATCTGGGCTTACCCCCTCCCCCGGAGTCTAAGGTACTTTAATTTTCACCCCTCATGAGGGTTCAGCATATGCGGAACGTATCCGTTCACCCTGCTGAGGCGGATATGCCGAGGGTATGCTCCCCACTGCCAAGCTGTAAGCCATGCATATTCCAATATGCATGGCCCATCATCCATGACACTATGGGTGTGATGGAAGACACGTTATGTTGAGCCACTAGTGCGGTGGAAGAAATCAAGAAAAACTCCGAATGGTGGAAGTCCTGGGTCCGGGATCGACATGGCTCTAGAACACACCAATTGCCCGTCAAAGAGAAAAGTCCGGAGTTTTGGACCCTTGTCCACATATCATCTACCTTATGCACAGATGAGGCAAGACTTGGTGCAGGATCAAGTAAAGTCCGCACCAATGACATTCACCAAGGTTGATCAATTGCTGAACCATGACGCCCCCGATGTGCCCATGATCTATCCTTCTTCTCTGCTCCCACTTTCTGTCTTTGCAAATTTTTGAGTCTTTTCATGTGATACCTTTTCTTTGCACATATCCAGCCACTAAAAATTTGAAGCGACGTTCCCAAAGTACAGTGCACACTTCTTGAATCCGGTCGACTCACATTTTCCTCCTCAGGGCCGTAGGGATAGGAAACAGAGGTTCATCTTTCGTCATGGCATCGAAATCCGAAAGCCCAGAGGCCGCCATCATAGGCGCAGGAATAGCAGGCCTCTCGGCAGCTGTTGCACTGCGTCGAGCTGGCTGGGAGTGCACTCTTTACGAACGCAGCTCCTTCAAAAACGAGATCGGTGCTGCTCTGTTTGTTAATCCGTCAGCCACGAGATGTTTCGACAAGTGGGGGTTTAACTACGATAGAGCACAGCCGACAAAGAATGCAACTTTCATCACGAGGAAAGCAGATGACTTGAAAATATTGGGTAGTGAGACATTTGATGATTCACAGCAAGTCTACGGAGGTCAAGCTTGGATATTTCACCGAGTGGATTTGCATAAGGAGTTACTTGAGTTGGCCACAGGAGAGATGGGGGCAAGATGTCCCGTAACGGTAAAGCTGGGCTGTACTGCTACGGATGTCGACTGCGAGGAGGGCGTAGTGAAATTTGAGGATGGGGCCGAGGTGAAGAAAGACCTTGTTGTTATTGCCAATGGAGTGCATGCAAGTCTCTTGAGGCCAGACTGAAGAGGAATACACTAATTCACTCCAGGGTACTCTCTTTAGCGGTGTAGATGGCGAGAAAAGCATTGCCGAGCCATCAGGACGCTCAAATTTCCGCTTCCTCCTACCCATGGATAAAGTTTTGGCCGATACTAAATTAAAAGAGCTCTACGAAGACGAGCGGACTGGTATGAGGGTCAGTCTTGACTTCAAGGACGATGTAATGTTCGTCAATTACGCTTGTCGCTCCAATACTCTGCTGAACTGCGCTGTCCCCCACAACACCCGCAAAGACCAAGATGAATCTGACAGTTGGAACTCTCAAGGTTCGCTGTCGCAGTTGAAGGAAACCACGCATAATTTCCATCCCACTTTGCAGAGATACTTTCATCTGTGCGAGGACAAGGACGTCAAGATTCATCACATGATGATACGACCTCCTCTAAGTTCGTTCATTCACGGCCGGACTTGTGTCATTGGTGATGCCGCCCATGTTATGCTTCCAACTCATGGAGCTGGTGCTGGTGTTACAATCGAATCTGCTGCGACGCTTGAGCCCCTCCTCGCAGGTGTCAAAGCGGGTGACGTGGACGAAATCAAGGAACGCCTACGGATCTGGGACAAGCTCCGAAACGGAAGATGTAACTTCGTGATGCTGATGTCGAACGCGGGAGTTGGTGGGTTGAATGTTCCGGGCGTCGAGGGGAGAATCCGGAAGTACTATGATGGGCCCCTACCACCAAAAGACGCTCTGACATGGTCGGAAAAATCGAGAGCGGTATTTTTTGATTGTGATCCTTTTGAAGAAGGAAGGAAAGCGTTGGAGAAGCGGGGTATTTAGGTCTGCCTTTGAGGTTTGCATCGAGAAGTAGAATTTCACAGCCTTGGAAATACCGAGAAGAAGTGTTTTGAACACGAATTTTTGGCCAATAACTTCATTAGCTAGTAGTAGTAGTAGCTTATTCATGGGTCGACCCGCGAGGCTAAGGTCGACCGGGGTCCCGAGCCATGGGCCATGGGCCGTGCCCCACTAGGAGAGTTCTAGCCGCCATCCCGAGACCCGAGGCTTCTTCTCAGGCCTAGAACTAGAGTGCTGAGCACGATTTGGCATTCCTTAGCTAGAAGCCCCTAAAGCTCCGTGGCTGAAAAGCTAGAGTTCCCGCTACGGTACTCGTAGGAGATTCGCCGTCCCAAGGCAGCAGATGCAACTACATATGCGGAGGAACAAATTCAGGTGAGAATTTGTTCCTCTCGGAGCTTATTCCCACGCGGGGAGCATGCGAGTGCGGGAAGAAGGATGACAGATGTCTATCGATGCACAAAGCCGTTTACATTAATCAGTATTACTGCAGACTAACTCTTCCCCACCGGTGCCTCTTCAGGTCTGAAAGGCCTATGAGAAAGCCACATCCTAGAACTAATGGCGTCGGACTCGGTGGGACGGGACGAGTCTGATTCTCGGCATCCCCGGTCCCGTCGCGTAACTCTCTCCTTCTAGACGTAATGTAAAGCACACAATTTATCCACGGGGAAAATGAATAAAATACGCGTTGGACCACTTTAAGGCATAGCAGATATACTACCGATGTTTAGAATATTAATTACATGGATCGGCTACGATAAAGACACACAGTGATATCGGGCTCCACGATTCAAAAACGCCTGAAGGGCGCTGCTAAAGTTGCGTAAAGAGCCTCCCAACGTGCCAGGTCTACGGGAAATGGTAGCCGAGTGGCTTGAGGCTGCCGATGAGGATTCCTTGACCGCCAGTCATGCTAACACGGAGGTTGACACGTAGTCTCGCACATGCACCACGCAGGACTTTGTGCTGCACTTTACTTATTAATCTCCGTAGCATCGACCGTAAACCTAAAGTACTTAATTTTGCGAAGGGTTACAGTCCGACAGGACTTTCCTCCTTAGCATCTCGAGAGAAAGAGATAGAGAGTACATTCACTAGTGGCAGGCGGGTCAAAAATGTACTATTACTTTCTTGGCAGGATATTTAAAACAGTAGATTTCGAACGCGAATGACATCGTATAGAATACTTATAAACTGAGTAGAGCGTCAGATTGTGTATTTAGAATATTCTAGGAGTATTTCTAAAACTCAGAAGATTTCAAACTCAAAGATCCTTAACTAAAAAGACTTTTTGCTCGAGAGGATTTTTAACCTAAAAGATCCTCAGTCTTCGTAATAAGTTAGGACTGCAACCAGAACAAGTCAATGGTGGTATGTAACGAGGATTCTATTGATGAGGAAGGAAAGTAGGTACAGCCGCCAGCGCAGTAGAGATACCTTACGGACGTACCTGCAAAAGCGCACACCGTATTCAAATAGTATCAGTACAGTAGAAAAGAAAAATCGTTAATTAATAAAGATTCTAATCTATAACGGTACTATTACTAGTACTCTATACTTACTAAGATTCTTAGCTCAATCGTAAGGTTTTTAAAATAGAGCTAAAATTTAAATAATTATAGAATAGTACCGTTAAGATAAATTTTATTAATACTTAGAAATAATCGTTCTAAAACTACTTCTAAAAAGACTTAAAACTTTAATTACTAAAGTTTTAGCGATATAATTAAAGACTTAGCTAATTTTAGATATATATTTCTTTATATTAATTACTTTAGTCGAGTAGTAGACTATTATAATTATAAAGTTATAAAGTTCGAAGTTATATAGTAAGAAATAAAGGAAAATCTAAGTATTTAAGCTTCTTATACTCTTTATAAGTCTTTATAAGTCTTCGTAAGTCTCCGTAAGCCTTCGTAAGTCTCCGTAAGTCTTCGTAAGCCTTTGTAAGCCTTCGTAAGCCTCCGTAAGCCTCCGTAAGCCTCCGTAAGCCTCTGTAAGCCTTCGTAAGTATACGTAGTATTAGATTTAGTTAGAATAGAACTAGACTATCTAGGCTATATAGTAAGCGAGATATCGTTAAAACGCTTAGTATATATAGATTTAATAAGAACTTAGTACGTATATATACTAAGCTAGATCTTAGCGAATAAGCTTAAAAAGATAATCTTCTCTTAAGTTCTTTTTCTCTTTTTTAAAAATTAGTCTATTACTTTAATACTATATACGAATATATATACTTACTAGTCTTATATTACTATAATATTTTAAGACTTAATCTAAGAATTATTTCTAATATATAGATTATTACGCGTTTTTTTTTAATAAAGATCTAGTTATATTAAAACGATATTAAAATAATATTAGAATAATATTAAAACGATACTAGAATAATACTAAAATAGTATCGAGATTTTAGAATAAATAAAAAAAAATCTACTATTTAAATAAAATTACTAATTCGAGAGATTCTATAATATAGAATTCGTAAATAATTTAAAACGATTTTTAAAAAAATTACTATAAATCTTACTTTATATCGTACTACTACTAATATAATACGATATACGTATTTATAGATACGCTCGTATTAAATTTAGTTAGAATAGAACTAGACTATCTAAACTATATAGTAAGCGAGAAATTATTAAAACGCTTAATATATATAGATTTAATAAGAACTTAGTATATATATATACTAAGCTAGATCTTAGCGAATAAGTTTAAAAAAATAATTTTCTTTTAAGTTCTTTTTCTCTTCTTTAAGAATTAGTTTATTATCTTAGTATTATATATAAATATATATATTTACTAGTCTTATATTATTATAATACTTTAAGACTTAATTTAAGAATTATTTTTAATAATTTTAATTCTTTAATTCTTTTAAGAAGTAGTAATTTAAGATTAATATAATTCTAATATTATAATTATAATTATAATTATAATATATTTAAACTATTATCTTTTTTAGAAAAGATAGTAAATAAATTAGATTTAGTATTACTCTTATATCTCT
>JAEUBB010000138.1:70463-80984 GCA_018257885.1 Parmelia sp. 050094 | reverse complement strand
CACTCTCGTACTCATATTTATATCTCGGGTGTGCAGAGCGTCGTACTAGCTCGGTAGAGTGGCCGCAATCAAGTATCTCGTCTGAGATCGGTCCCTTGTTTGTATTTGCTGAGCCAATCCGTATACTCATCCCATCGGGACCCCAACTCCCGTCTTCTTCACCGCCAGGTACCAATAGCGGTATCTTCATAGGTTTTGGGTTTCGTACTTCCCAGCGGTTATCAATAGCGCTATCATTCAGAGGGCGACGTCTACCTATCAGATCTCGATCTTTGGCGTCCGTAAACCTCATCTTGACGGGCTTCGACATGCGTCTTTGCCTTTCAATCCCAACCCAGTCAGTCTCTTGAAGGAGCCTGCATCGTTTGGCTTCCACAGTGTCGAGGGCTGCTAGAGGATACAGTTCATCGCTCGTAGACGAAGCTGATGTCCGACGCCGCTTCAGACTCCGTCTTGTAACAAGCTCAGCCCGGGATGAAGGAGGGTCTGAGGGAACGCGTGAGTTGATGATGGCTGGCGAGACTGGAGGAATAGCAATGCCACTTGGTAATACGTGGCCTTCGGTGTCATTGATAAGGGAACGCTTTCTTTTCTTCTCCTGCTTCCGTGGCCGAAGACTTCTCAACTTTCTCACCACTCCTTGGACGTTCTCGAATTGATCAAGCGTTCTCTGCCTTGAGGTTGTTCCTTTTACAAGGCCTGAAGGGTGCTCCCCATCGATTTGATTCTCAGGCTTCCACTCTCCAAAGTCGAAGTACTGAATTTCTGGCAGGGGTGGTCGCTGTTCGTTTTGCAGCTTGACACGGGCTTTGGCGAAGTGATTCTTCTGCTTCAGCAGGAGAGAACCCTTGGCATTGGCGTTACGAGAGCGTGAGAGGGTGCCACCAATCCAGTTCATATTTCGAGCTCAATCTGTCGCTTCGGAGATGCTGGGGGCTATAGAAATGCTTATTTTAAAAAGTGAATCATAGTGAAGAGATGTCAGCAGTATGCAGTTGATATTGTAAACTATCAGTAGGGATGGAGTTGAGGTCGGATCGATAAAAGTGAGCTGGAACAAGTTTTCTCGGCCACCGCGTAGACTTAGGGACGAGCATAGTTGGGGATCAAGTATTGTAATTATAGAGAGGCCGTAATCATGCACCTGGACCTTGCTCCCTTATTTTGTATCAATTTTTATTTTATAAAGTATATAAGTACCTAATGCAAATTCAATGACGCCGTGTGCAATTGCGAAAGAAATACAAGTAATCGATACGGACGAATGACTATCCATGATTCACATCCTTGGCTCTGATCTCCCTTTTAGCGCCCCCAAACCGGTCTTCAGGAGAATTCCGAAGATGAAAGACACCGCCATTGTACCAGCGCCATTGAGACTCGAATCTAATACAAGTCAAATACTTCCCACCACCACCATCATAGACCGGAGAATCTCTTCCTCAAAAACAAAACTCCAAAACTCCTTTCCGGTACAATGAACAAGTCCATGCGATCGGACATTGTACCATAACTCCAGAAACACCTTCGCTGACCAGGACGGTTAAAGGCGTTATCAAAATTAAACATTAGGGATTTAATCCACTGCAAGCACCTAAACATCATCAGCTTCATAGTGGCTCAAACCGTCAATCAGGCTTACCAGCATTCAGCATTCAGCATTCAGCATTCTGTAAAGTAAGGACTTTCCCAGTTGGGAAGCTATGGGTGTTCTTGGTGGTTGAGACATCCCTGGTGATTGAGACATCCATTGCATGCGCATTCAGTACTGCACAGGCAAGTCTCAGTACCATCGGTGCCAAGAATAGTCTCAGAATTCGCAGGATATTGCACGTCAATATAATCAGAACTCCGCATCACACGGGAAGGCACCTCGTGAGGCTGATGACTGTTATCAACGGACTCTCCAACAAATGTTGGCGGGATCCCAGAGCTTTGGTAATGCATCCATTGTTGGAATAAGCTAGAAGTAAAGAAGTCGGGATGCTGCGACTGGTATCCCTGCGGCATTACTGACTCAATGTTCGTTCCGTTTGTGGGGATACCCCCAAATGCAGGTCGCGGCTTGCTTAGAATTTGCCCAAGTTCTTGCACACGTGAGCTGGTCGCATTGTTGTACGGATGCTCCNGAACAGAAACTGCAATTGCATCCTGGACCGCAGGGACAATTTTGGGAGTCCGTAAAGGGAGTGAGGTGTTCCGTTGACCCCACAGTAGGGTCGTAGTTGGCGTCGGGATAATGAGATACCGGAATGGGGTAATCAGGGAAATTCATACTCTGATCAACCGTCATAGGATGTGCTCCGTGTTGTATGAAGTGGAGAGGATCGAGCGATCGGAAGAACGTGGTGACAGGCATGAAGCCAGGTTGCTGTCCATTGCTACCATTCGGGACGGGTGCTTGTGGACGTGAGAAGGGAGACTGAGAAGGCGAGGATCGAGGCTGATTAAGTGAGAAGGAAGGCTGATGAGGAGCGTTGACCGTTCGCAGCGGCAGGTTGCCATACTGATCATATGCACTACCGCTTAAAACGTATTGATGAGAGACGCCTTCGCCTTGCAACGTGACTGGGGAGTACAATTGCTCCTGGTGAGGGACTTGAACACCTTCAATGGGCGTTGTGGGCATGGTTGCAGGTGCTGCCTGATCAGTTGGGCTTGGGTTCGATGCATGCTGTGGCGATCGCAAGGCATCTTGCACAGCAAGGCCATGACTCGATCCGCCTTTCATGTCTGAGCCAGCTGTTGTCGTCGGCAGTGCACCAGCAATTGCAAAATATTCGCGAGCAAATGGAGATTCCTCCTCTGATTGGTCAGGAGGCTGCTGAGATAGTCGAGAATTCGGGCATGGAACCATCCGTGATGGGTCCGATGGATCCTGTTGCCGAGGTGGGCGCCGGGAATGTTTCGTTTCGTCCTCGTCGCGAGATTTATCGAAACTTCGTACTTTGCGACAGTTACAATTCCCGACTGCGGATTGTCAGCTTTGAGTTCATGCTACAGGACTGTTCAACAGTTCCGAGACGACCTCGATGAAGTGTAAGGGGAGTCTGACCTTGTTGGTTCTTAGGAATTTTGACCATGATGACCTTTTCATCTGCACATGTACAGTTGAGTTCCTTGGGATGGGGGCATTCTCGTAAAGGCCTGCCGGGCTTCCGCACTCGAACCATCCATCGCTCAAAGTGCTCACACCTTGTTGCCCGGTGACCACGTATACAAGCCTCACTGAGCCGAGGGTCAGCAACACCCTCACGGATGGTAGACAAGAGTCGAGGTGTTTGCATGCGAGGAGGGGAAGCACAAGGTCTGCGCTTGTGGTTAAATAGTACTCACCAAGCCCATTTATTTTCATCCATATCGATCGGCATGATGTTCGACTTTAGAGGAGATTTGCGTGGGTGTCAAGATGTGACTTGGATACAGACGGCGAGGCAGGTATTTGAGCTGGTTGCGAGCTTCCGAATTCAACGGCGACAAATGTCAAAGGCCCGCTACATTCAGTTGATTCTATAGATAAGAGGTCAGGTGCAGAGTAGCGATGAATGTAAGCGAGTGTGAGAGAAGAGCGAGGCGTAAGATGTAAAGTGATGTGCAGAGTAGCGATGAATGTAAGCGCGAGTGAGAGAGAAGAGCGAGTTGTAAGATGGAGAAGGATGTGCAGAGTAGCGATGAATGTAAGCGAGTATGAGAGAAGAGCGAGGGGTTAGATGTAAAGTGATGTGCAGAGTAGCGATGAATGTAAGCGAGAGTGAGAGAGAAGAGCGAGCTGTAAGATGGAGAAGGATGTGCAGAGTAGCGATGAATGTAAGCGAGGGTAAGATGTAAAGTGATGTGTGAAGTTGTCAATGTAAAGTCATGTAAAGTATGAAGAAGTGTTGGAGGGAAGGGAAGAGAAAAGAGTTGGTCTTATAAGATACAAGATGAATGGAAAGTGTGGGGCATTGGGCATGGGTGGGACTGATTGAAAAGACGAAGCCTCAACGAACTGCTGCAGGTGCGGGCACCACGGGCCGTCCCGTTGTGCTCGAGTCTTGGACTTGGGAATTTAAGGTAGATATTAGGTAAGGCGATTGTCCGGATCAGTACTAGTATGAGATCGTCCGAGACGTTGCACTTTTTCTCTTTGGTACATATTGTTGCGTGGTAATTCGGTATTGGCTATGGCGATTCTTGTTGGTATTGATTGGAATAATTGGGGGATTCGGCGCCCTCTTATAGCCTTGAGCACAACAAGACCCTGCCTCCAAAAGGCTTGGGCTTTTACTCTTCCTATGTAGCAAATAGCTTGCAAGCTCCTATGGTGCAGTTCTCTCAACAAAACTTTAATAACCATATTCCAAACAGCCATACTACTTAATTGCTAACAAGGTTGGTAGACGCTTACTTTGTCTGCGCCCGTTAAATTGGACCCTAACCTGTGTAGCCACGGGCATTCTTGTCCCATTCCCCACAATCACCTGGAACAGCTTGAAATGGTCGTCAGTTGAGGCTCCCCGGCTAGCCACCGCGTAAGCCTACGTCGCAAAGTGTATCTCAGCTAAAGTCAATGTGGACCTCCAGCCTATTCAACGAGATTGAAGCACCCAAGCCACCCATTTCCTCCGTCCACATTTCGGCTGCGATGACCGTCAAGAAGCAGACTCGTTTTGCCCTTTCCCAACAGACCCGTATCTTGACACCAGCGTGATGCTGCAACAATACACTAAGAACTCGGTACCGTGGTACTGTAGACCCTGGCTGGAATTGGGCACAAGAAAGCCTTTATCTTTAGTAAACTTTGCCACTATGGGGGTTGGAAAGATCCGAAGGATGGAAAGATCCGAAGGATACGTCCGTCTGTTGGAATTTCGCAAGTGGCAAGGTCTCGTTCGATTGGAGAGAAAGTGGAGCAGATTTGAAGGACTCGGAATCCCACTTGATTGTTTTGATCTACGAAGGTAGACTTGTGACCATCATGGATATCTATCTTAGCGGCTTAGAGAAGAGATCGATCGCAGTGGGACTAGCAATAGCCCGGTCCCGTGGTCGCTAACCCATCTTCTTGACTCCCAGCTATCTGTACACGTAAACCCCCTGTTCAGAAATATTGTGGCGTAAGCAAAGGCCATTGAGGGATGCAGCAGCACCGATACGAGCGCCAATGATTCAGCAATTGTTGAGGCTGTCTCCGATCCGCGATTTGTAGAGTAGGTAAGCAAAAAGGACATGGAAATCATTTCAATGTCTTCGGTACCTGACCTTAGATTACCTGCATTAGGTTTTGAAGTCACGGGAGCCAAAGCTAGCTGCAATTCTATGCATATAGGGCTGAAAATAATCCCGAGGGGCCTGAAAATTCAAAATTCAAAATCCAAAGACCGAGGACTGATCGCGGCATGGACCTGAGCAATGCCACCAGATGCTAACGTGACGTCTAAAGAGCGACCAAAACCATCGCAACCCAATATTCAACCCCAAAAGACTTCGCCAACATGGTTTACCACACCACAACCTGTAAGGCGTCTCTTCGATAAATTCCCCATGAGGACATATCCTGTCGATGAGCTCCCACAGCGATCACCACCCAAGCGCCACAGACATACCCTATGGATCTTTACGACGAATGAAGGCGCCCAGATTGGTGCACCATCTTTCAACCCTGGCTGCCTGAAATGGCAGGTGAGTTGGCAGAAGACCCAGCGCCTAGGTGACAGTAAATATCTATACTGACAGCGAATTGCCAGGCCTACATGACTTTCCAAGGCATTGATTTCGACACCATATCTTCGAACAATCATGCGTCTCCGACTGGAGCGCTTCCCTTCCTTCTACCCGCGTCAAGCTCCAAGAATTTCGGAGAAGCTGTTATCCCAATTCCCTCGACCCGCATCGAACGTTGGATACGCGAGGAGAACGCTAGTAAAGGGAGGACTGAAAGACATTCAGACGAAGCATGGGGGAAGACCAATCAGCATGAAGGAGTTAATGTGCCAATGGGAGAGAGATCCACCTCCAGAAAGTCTTTGGATGTACGCCATGAAGTTTACATGTCCCTTCTCAATTCTCGGATACGCAATGCCTACGTGGGTCTTACTTCGTTCCTCGCTCTATTGGCAACTAACATCCCTGTACCTTAGCTCTATTCGCTCTACCTCTCTCCTCCAAATTTTGCATCCATTGTCTGTCCCCTCTATATTGAACCGAACACTTCAAATGCCCTTGCCCAACACGCTATTTCTCATCAATTACGGACCGCCGCACAGGCCGAGCTTCTCAAGCAGTCACCATTAATTGATGTAGAAGCGCTACATCGAGACTGTGACAAAGCTTTCGAAGCACTTTCAGAGCTATTGGGGGACGACGACTTCTTCTTTGGCGAAGAAACCCCTGGTCTGTTTGATGCCAGTGTCTTTGCTTACACACATGTCTTTCTCGATGAAGGTCTGGATTGGAAGCAAACAAGGGTGCAAGAGAATTTGAAGTCGTATGGTAATCTTGTGGAGCATCAGAAGAGGATCACTCAAGGCTGGTTCGACGCCGACGCGTGAGAAAGGGACGAGATTTCCAAGAGACTTAAAGTGATTCATTACACAAGCTCTCTAGTGTTGGTGAAATTTCCAAGTGAATCCCTCATGTCGCGTCGAACAAAGACCGAGAGACACGCGCCTGCCATTAACATCCCCTGCTAATGGAACTCATTCGTCAGACCCTCATAGCTCGGACTTCCTACTCTCCTTCAACGCCTCCAATATAGGTCCCTCCAAGCTCTCCGGCTTCGTAGTACTGGCCCAACGGCTCTTGACTTGCTAATGTAACGTCAGCGACCACGCACACTTGGCAAGAGCGAGCGAGCAAATAAGCAGAGCAACAAACATACCCCGTCCCTGCCCACCAGGAATTTCTCAAAGTTCCACTTTATCCGCTTGAAGCCCAATAGTCCCGGCACCTGCGCCTTCATCCACTCGTACACGGGCTCCGCCTTGTCGCCATTGACGTCCGTCTTGCCGAGCACGGGGAACGAAACGCCGTAGTTGGACAGGCAGAAGGACTGGATGGTGTCGTTGTCGCCGGGGTCTTGCTGCATGAACTGGTTGCAGGGGAATCCGAGGATGACAAAGTCGTCCGGGTGGTCGGTCTTGATTTTTTTGTAGAGCTTCTCGAGGCCTTCGAACTGGGGGGTGAAGCCGCACTTGGAGGCCGTGTTGACGATGAGGACGACTTTGTTTTTGAGGCTAGAGAGAGGGTAGGGTTGGCCTTTTTCTGTTGGGCAGGGGCGGTCAGAATTGTGGGCGCGAGGGTGGGGCGGGGTGGGGTAGTGAGAAGATTGGAATGCTGGTAGTGGTGGATCGGTGGAGTGGGGTGTGAGAAGATTAGAATGCTGGTAGCGGTGGACAGGGGGCAGCGGTGGAGTGGGGAGTGAGAAGAATAGAATACTGGTAGCGGTGGAGAAGGGGAAGCGGTGGAGTGGGGAGTGAGAAGATTAGAGGAAAATGAGAGGCGCAAAGCCTGCGACGTACTATCGAGAGGCTTGAAGTCGTAGAAAGTGGTAGCTGATGCCATGGCGTAGTGTTTGGCGTAGGATGTTGGCTTCGATGCGTATGTGCTTGAAGAGTTGGTTCTCAATATGCTTGTGTAGGCAGGGTATGGGCAGAATTTGGAGCTTGCTTGCAAGAGAAGCCGGGGTTGCATCAAGGGAGGTGCAGGTTATGTAGTCAGGTGGTTGTGTTATGTAAAGGACCTCACAGTAGCTCCATCTGGGCATACATCCGCGATCCGAGGTATGTGCGGGATCGCTGACGACATAGTTTTCTTATCACCATGTTAAGATCTTACATTGTCCGGAAGCATCTTTGTCAGCCTGTCGCTTGTGCAGGATAACAAATGCTGGATTGCGGTGGAGGGGAACACCGGCGACCCCGCATAGCTGCCGTCAGTGTTTCAAGTCTCTTGGTGTGCAATCTCCAACAACCTGACAATGCTTTTGGCGTGAGATATTCTTTTCCAGTACTATATTGCTAAACACCATAGCCAAGGGAGATTTAGATCCTTCGACATTTCATTTTTGCATGAAAAACATATTACTAGACCATAATGCCAGCTTTTAGCCCCAGTCTCTATGACTATCACCCTCTGCACGTTCTGTCCTCTCTCCGTTGCAACATCCTTTCACCAGGAGGACCGGAGACATGAATCCCGACATCGACAGCCGACGAAACGACTCACGGTGAGGACCAACATGTCAATCATGGCTACCGTGCAAACCCTCTCCACCACTGGAAGCCTAGCATAGCCTGAATTCATCCTTTTATTTGCGCAGGACAATACGCAGCCTGACAATCGAACTGGTCGTCTTGACGGCCAGGGTAGGCTCTCTTGCAGCCAGGCAAAACCACACTACAATGCTTACACCATAAGATACCCTTCCCTATCCAACACCCCGAAAGCTGTAGAACCCGACCACACCAGACCTCCCAACCAGTCACCCAAACCCCAAACCCCCCCTTCTTCCTTTCCTCCTTTCTCCCAACCACCAACATGACCTCCCCCCTCCCGGCCGCCAAAGAAGACATCACATTCGAGCTCTACTGCGGCTGCGATCTCCCCACAGGCGACTGCAACGACTTGTTCGGCGTCTAGGGGGCGTGTCATCTGTTTAGAATGCTCTTGGTGCACGAATGCAGGGGCGAGATGTGATTTCTGCGACTGCTACGCTGAGAACATACGTTAGGGAGTACGCAAGACATGTTTTGAGGTGATTCGAGAAAGGCTTCAAGTGGGTTCAACGACGGCTTTGGGTGGTGTTCTCCCGGATATCTCAGGCAGTGGATAAAGTATCTCATAATCCTCTCCACTCTCCGAATGCTCGTGCTAGCCGCCAAAGCTACGTATTCAGTTCTCTTCACGTGCTATCCAAATCCAAAGGAGCCGCAGCACTGGGCACCAAAAATCTGGATTCCTGCATCACGAGTATCTTCGCTATCATAGCGCCCATCAGACTCACTCATTCAATCACGTAGATGTAGTCATGTCAAATTTCCAGCCAGCTCGGCCCCTCTGGGTACACGACTATCCAAGATGGCCCAAGCTCAAACGCCGTCACGAGAACCGAACATGTATCAAACAGCCATCTTGTCCAAGATAATCCTGATCCCGGCCCCCTGTCCCACCCCCTCGTCAATCTCCTCCACCATTCCCAACGCCTTCTCCTTCAACTCTCTCAATATAATCTTGCAGTACTCAAAACTCCCGGTGCTCTCCATATACTTGACGGCGTACTTCTTGACCTCGTCGTCCGTGGTCTTTTGCTTCAGGATGTTGATCAGCTGCCGATTCTGCGGGTTGGCGCGGATGCTGTGGATGATGGGGAAGGAGAATTTGCCCTCGGTGAGGTCTTCGCAGAGGCCTTTGTTCGAGGTGTATTCGCTGCTGGAGAGGTTCATGTAGTCGTCGCGGATCTGGAAGAGGAGGCCGATGGTGTTGACTAGGGGGACAAAGTGTCTGGGTGAGGTATTAGGTGGAGATTTTTTGATGGGAGGAGGGGGGGGGGGGGTGACGAACTTGTCGTTGCTACTTTCTGCTTGCATCAGCTGCACTGCGAGCCGGAAGAGCCCGCCGGTCTTGTTGCCGACCATCTCGAGGTAGTCGTCTTCGCTGGGGCAGGTCAGGGTGTCGCGCCAGAAGAGATCCATGCCTTGGCCGCGGTGGAGGTTGCATAGTTCTTCCGAGTATATCTTTATGACCTTTGGGTTTTCCAACTTGAGCAGCTCTTGCAGGGCGGCGAAGTAGACGTAGTTTGCGGAGTTGATGGTCTGCGCCGTTCCGAAAATGCTGTGTGCGACTGGCAGGCCGCGTCGTAGGATGGATGAGTCTTCGACGTCGTCTATGAGTAGCGAGGCCGTATGCAGCATCCCCACCACATTCGTGATTATCGCGAGACTCTCTGCTGGAACCTGCAACCATGCGTTGAATGCCTCGATGAGTTGCTTCCGTATGTCTTTTCCGGGAGAGTTGAGCAGATACTCGTATGGTCCCAGTACAATTTTTTCTTTTTCCGTTGACCAAACTGTGCCATTGACGTGCTTCGCGATACTTTCGGCCGGGCTATTGGGGGCTGGCGGGGTCAGTGATGGTGTCGTCGATGGCTTTTTGCGGTGGGACATCCAGCTGCCTTCCGCGACTGGCGCTAGGATTGCCTGGGTAGGGTAGGCATGGCCGATGGCGAGACCTGTAGAGCTGCTGCGGGGAGGTATGGGGTTGGGCGATTTGAAGGCGTCGGATACCATTGTTGCGGTGAGAAGGTGGTCTTTTTTTTGAAACCTTATGGACGTTGAGAATGTGTGAGGATTTAAGCGTGATCCATGTTCATGTAGGCAAGGTGTGGCATTTTATCAGTGGTGGGTTGGCAGCCTGGTACCGTAGGCGCGTGATCAGATGGCCGGTGGAGGAGAGGGTTGCGGACGTCATTCTTGGTATTCTTTGTCCAAGCAAATCAGTACTTTAAAGATACGTAGGATTGTACCTTTGACAATGTCCAAGTCC
>JAEUBB010000138.1:46399-59706 GCA_018257885.1 Parmelia sp. 050094 | reverse complement strand
AGGAGGGAAAGGGGAGGAGGTTTGGGGTTGGGGGTGGGAAGGCGGAGGGGAGGGTGTGAGAGTTTGTTGTGGGTTTTCTCTCTTTTCATGTGATGATGCATTTAGCTGTCTCTCTTTCTCTCTCTCTCTTTTTTTGATAGATCTTTATATATCAACGAAATCTTCTTATAATTTCTCGCTCTCTAACATCATCAGTACCCATCTCTCCTCTCTTGGTATAGCGAGCTAGAGCCCCTTTGGCGTACGGAGGGGATCTTGTGAGCGTGGGTGGTTTCGGGGCAGGAAGTTTGAGGCGAGCTCTGAAAGCGTGTTTTTGTTGATGCGGTTACAATATCTTTGCGGGCTGGAATCATTCGAATAAAAATCCACTTCCGTCGACTAATATTCTTCCTTGTCATGATCAGGCACGTTGTCCACGCAAGGTACATACATACTCTATCATTAACGGGGATCCCATTCACGGGATCAGTTACAGTACTATCGTACGCTGTGTCGGTATATGACTAGTAGTATTTTGCTAGATTTGTGGATGGAAACAATATATGAGGTGGCAAGTGAGATATCTCGTTTACGGTATATGGTTGGCATTTTTGATGATATTACTTTACTATTCTGGAAAGGCGTCGTGTCTGCACTGTCCTGTCCCGCTTCACTGTTGAATGTGCTGGCGGAGTCTTTGGATGGGAGATGGAGATGGAGATGGAGATGGAGATGGAGAAGGCGGTGATGGCGGAGATGAGGAGCTGGTACAGGATGGGGTGGATGGAGGTGGAGAGGTCTTGGGATCTTGGCCGGGTGTGGGCGGGGTTTGGGTGATGGGAGGAGTGGATGGTACGGGGGGTGGGCGTGGGGGACGGGGGGTGGGTATGATGAAGAGTTTGAGGTGGTGGGGGAGGTGGATGGGGTTGGTGTGGAGATGTGTGGGGGGTGGGTATGCGTTTGCGGGAATGGGTGACTCCTAAGGGCTGGGTGAGGGTGGGGGAGAGGGGAGGTGATTTTGCTTGAGCTCGGCGGCGTTTCAGGATTAAGGGATTGAGCTTCTTCATGCGGAATTGTTGTGTTGATAGAGTGCAGTGGTGGAGGATGTCCAGCTTTTCTGTGTGCGATAGCTACTGTGAGCGTGTGGCTTCTGGATCTAGCTAGCCGAGGGGACTTCTGCTCAGGGTACTTTTTCCGGCTGGAGGTCGCTGGGTGAGTGGTTAGTACCATGTCTTGTCTGGGGATTGATACGGGGCTGATAGGTGATGTGGCAGGGGATATAGTAGGCGCAGGGATGCATGTTGAAAGTCGCCGATTTTGCACAGGTTAATGGAGTCCCTGGGTAAAAGCTCCTAGAAATGACTCTTGGAACTTCAGTGACCTTTTTCGAGATTGATTGATTATGGATCGCATCAGCTGGTGATTGTGGTGGTGGTCTTTGGCGTCAGGTATCCACCACGGGATAGGCGTCCAGTCAAGAGGAGAACACGGCACACATTGGGTGATTTTCAGCGCAGACGGGGCCGCAAGTGTCGAGTCTGGTACTCCTACCCACCGTGACTTGATCCGAGAGCGCATTGAGGTGGTCTTTGATGGGTGGAACGAAGGTTCGGATGTTGATTCGCCAGGACTTGGTTCGAGTTTGCAATTTTGGTAGTAGGTTCCTCGATGGTGATGATAGGTGAAGTGTCGAAGCTTTCGTAGGGTCACGATGATAACGTTCAAGCAGCATGTAGCCACTTTTCAAGAAATTCTCGGGGAACATCGGTGGGTTGGTAGTCTACAAGCGTGTTGAGAGGATGACTTTCAGGCATAATTGAACTCAATTGCCGAATACGGAGTGGTCATCTGAGCTTCATAGCCATTCAAACATCAAAGAGAGATCGTTAAAAGTAAAAAACAGCGGGCCTTTCTTTTACAAACGCCTTGTCCCAGGCACTGGACGACTGAAGCCAAGAGCAACCACCACATCATATCATGTCTATACATAACATCTTCATTCAACATAAATCATGCTGAGGTCACCCGCGTTGCCACGCACCTTCTATCACTCCATCACCGCCTCCTGCGATGTTGAATCCCGGCTCTTCTCTTCGTCGTACTCTTCAGGAGCTTTGATACCCTTCTCTCCCAGATCATCTCCTTTATCGCATTTGCACCTCCTTTTAAGTCTTCGACACTCCGTACACACCCAATTCACACTGTATTTCTCCATGTACTGGCTGTACAGAGTCCTAAAGTGTTTGTTAGATTAACGCAGAGACAAGCCCCCGATACGCGGTCACAGGAATGTAAAAATTTAGGGACGAAGGGACGGGATAAGAGCGAGAGCAAGACGAGAAAAGTGTAGAATACGTACACGAAGAAAAATACGATGCCAAAGGTCACCGGAAAGGTCAGCGGACTGGGGGAATTGTCGTTTATTAGATTCGGGAATAAGTAGGGTTCTAGCCAGAGGGGGTAGGGTAGGAAGATCAAAAAGGCCAGGAGACCGGACGTGAGGGCGATGAAGAACATGAATGAGTGTGTCAGGTCTTTAGCCTTGTCTCCTTCCCCTTCTTCTGGTGTGGGTTTTTCATTGTCGGAGTTGGAGGTGGCGGTGGAATATGAGGTCTGATCTGAGGGAGTGTCGTTAGGTTGTGCGGCAAGAGGGGTTGTCTCGGTGGGATTGACTGTATTCATGGTGACTCAAGTGATGGCCTTTGGTCCTGGTGCAGTGTGAGAAGACGGAAGATATTGGTGATGGAAGAAGCAGGCGGGCATGTTGAGATGGCAGAGAGTACCCCACTTCGTCAAGGCTCCGCCCCCTTTAGCTCCCGCGCGGTCTAATCTATCTCGAGGTCCTATGAATAATGGATAATGGCAACATACTAATCTGCTATCTCGTTGATAAAGTCTTCAGCCGTACGTTTGTTACAATTTACCTTACACATCTCTGTCCATGATGAAGCTATGTACTAGTACCAATTCTTTCCGCCATCCCCTCCATGCTCGCCGCCATAACAAATCCGCACTCCACCCTCCAACACTCCGTGGCATGACAGACTCAGTGTAACAAAAATAGACGTCAATTTGCAGATCTACGTTTGCAGAAGCCAGAGTCAGCCGGGTCACTCGCAGCCTTGCTCGCTCTGAGTCATTAGGTCATCCATGCATGAACCCTGCATGTGGGAAGCCCAACATCATTGGCTGCCTTGCTCTGCGCCCAGTGCACCTCGCCTTCCCGACTACATATCCATGGTGCTGCGCCTTTCGACAGCGTGTTTAAAGACGTCTCCGGTGCTACGATGCATCCAAATGGAAGTGACTGCCCGCATATTGGCTGGAGCATGAGATCACCGCAAAGACTTCCCATGGGCGGAGCTGGTGGGCTCTGAATGGGCTCATGACGTTCTTTTTGTCATGGCTATAGCCTTGCATCCAACATATACCCATAATTCCATGGTTGGGTTCCTTTCCTCTCCTAACACACACAAAGTCAGCTAGTCCATACAATATCCGCTCTCTCTTGTGGTATAAGTTGAGTTTCTGGCGTGAGTATGGCACGTGGTCCCCACAAGTCGTGATTTCATTAGCCTCTGGATGCTTAGCAAGTTTGCTCGATCAACCGACGAGTCACACCTGATGAACAAGGGATGGCGGATCCCATCTCTGTCTCTGCCAGTATTGCTGGTCTGGTTACAATTACGGACGCTGTTTTTAGTCGGACATTCAAATATGTAAAGGCGGTCAAAGGAGCCCCCAATGAACTGTCAGCTTTGACTTCGGCAGTGGGCGCTTTAACTGAATTCCTGCATAACCTGAAAATGGTTGCCTATGAGTTGGAGGGGGAGCAATTGGACACAACCATCCAAACAAATCACATACATTCTTGTGTACAGACTGTGGATAAAGTCCAGAAAATCCTTGATAGATTTGACTCATCGACTGGAGGCCATAACATCAAGACAATGAAAAGGCTCAGATGGCCCTTTTCCGTTTCCGAAGCTAAAGAGCTTTGTACAGAGATCGAAACACAGAAGGCAACGCTTAGCCTTGCTTTGACCGCCGACGGACTGTCGGGTCTCCTCCTCTCTCTGTCCAGACAGAAGGATTTTCAGAGCGGAATCGATGGCATCAAGTCCGAACTTCGACAGAAGCGCGAGGTTGATATACGCATTGCCGTCACCAAAGAGCGACGAAAGGTTCTGGATTGGATTCAGCCTCATGATCCTCATCAGAATCATGCAATGAGCTTGAGACTCAGACATCCCGGCACAGGCCTTTGGCTGATCGAGAGTGATGAGTTCAAATCCTGGCTGAGGTTTCCTAACGCAAAACTCTGGTGCTATGGTATACCTGGGGCAGGAAAAACGGTCTTGGCGTCTTCGATTATTCAAGAAGCAATAGGGCAACACAGCACCAACATGGCGGTCGCTTTTTTCTACTGTGACTACAAGAACACCGCAACCCAAGATCCCCGTAACGTTTTCGGTTCCCTTGGATGTCAACTTGCTTTGCAGGATGAACAAAGTTTCGATAAACTTCGTACTTTTCATGAAAAGCACAATTTGCTATATCGAACATCTGTTGAATTTATCTTGGAAGACTTGCGGGATCTGCTGGTCGAGATGGCTTCGAATTTTAACACGGCTATAATCATTGTTGATGCTTTGGACGAGTGTGGGGTCCAGACCAAAAGTGTTGCCAGACTCCTTTCCGGCTTGAACGATAGTGGGGAAGCTGGCAACATCAAGACTCTGTTCCTCAGTAGGAATGAGCAGGAGATTCGCGAGGCTTTAGAGGGTTACAACCAGTTGTCCATTGCTGCTAGGATTAGCGATCTCAGATTATTTGTTGGAGCTGAGATTGAACGTAGGATTCGCAAGAAGGATCTTCGCATCAAAGATGAATCGCTGAAACAAGACATAATGGAACGACTTGTCGAAGGTGCCGACGGCATGTAAGTGACTATGCTCCATTCTTAATATCCACTCTTTGTCGATCTTTGGATGGGCCCGCCAAATGTGAGACTGGTTGCCAAATCAACTAAACTAGGACGACGATTAGGTTTCGATAGGTTATCTGCCAGATGGACCATCTATGCGAGTTGCCTAACGATGGTGCACGCCGGAAAGCGCTCAATACACTGCCTCCTACACTTCACGCTACTTACGAACGAATACTGCAGCGGGTCAATAGAAGTAATAAGGACGTACAACAGCTGGTCCAGAGGTCCATACGATGGCTGATATACTCATTGGTACCACTTAGTTCTTCTGCTCTATGCGAGGCGATAACAATCGAAATTGGAGACACAGATCTTGACCGGACTCGGATACCAGATGAAGACGAGATTCTTCGATGGTGCAGTAGCTTAGTGCGTAGGTCGGCTCAGAATTGTAACATCGAATTGGCCCATCTTACTGTCAAAGAGTTCCTCATGAATGGTATCGATCCGCATGACCGTGAATTTGGCATCTATCAGTCCAGCTCTGAGATCGACGACGCCAAATTGGCAGAAACGTGTCTGACATATCTATCTTTTCAACAAAGTAAGAGCGGGGGGAGTGTTTACACGAAGCCCCTCCTGCAAAGTGGAAAAGTGTATACTCTCCGTCAATATGCTGTTCAAAATTGGGCGGAACATGCTCGGAAGAACCTGTCCATACCAGTAATCTCGTCTTTGACGCAGGAACTGCTACATCCATCGAAGCACCAGATGTTCATCTCTTGGGCTCAAGAGCTCAGGTTGATCATCCATGGCGAGCTTTCTAAAGATCCTCAGAATGCGGATCTAAGCACTGCGACTCCACTACATTTTGCTTGTATGCTAGCCCTTCCCGAGTGTTGTGAGTGGCTGTTACAGAAAGGGTGCCGCGTCAACCAGTCGAGTGCATTCGGCACACCCCTCGAATGTGCTTTGCTTGGAAAAGCCGCTTTGGCCGGTCGAGAATCTCTTCACATCCCAATGGAAATACCACTATCTGAGTCAGGGGAATCGCGCTCTACGACTGTGAAATTACTTCTAAGCAGCGGGGTGGACGCTCATCGAAGCTCCCTCGGACAGCGATCACCTTTGTTCATTGCTGTTTCGATGGCGGACTTGGCTTCGTGTATCGAGCTTCTGCGCAAAGGGGCGCTTATCGATTCGGATACCACCGAAGAACTCTCCAGGAGCTATCGCTGCGATCTGGCACACGAAATATGGAAGGCGATTGATACGAGCAGACTTCGGCCTAAAGATTGTACGGCGTTTTTGAACGCTGCGCTACAATCTTATGAGTTCTGTAATGATGGCTCTCTCGCAATTTTGGCCCACAGATCTCAAGATATATTACAACCCTTCTTAACAGCCGCTGAGTATGGCCAACTTGCCATTGTCGAGCAAGTTGTCCAGGACCATGAATTCGATATAAATGTGGTTGGTCGCCAGCATCAACGCTCGGCACTTCATTTAGCCGCGTCGAATGATCACATCGACATCGTCAAATTTCTGACAGAGCATGGAGCTGATCGCACTTTGGTTGATTCTCAGGGCCGTACGTCATTGCACACCTCTGTAGAAAAGCCGTATGGCTGTCTTTGTCTCGAATTTCTGTTGGGTCCACAGGTCGATGTCAATTGCGGTGATACAGAAGGGCTTACAGCATGGCATCTAGCCGCCTTAGGAGGTAGTATACAAGCTTTGACAATTCTCAAAGGTTTTGCAGCGAATGGACAACTTCAGCTTCACTTGAAAACCCATGACGGCAGAAACCTTCTCCACTGTGCTGCGCAGTCTTCATCTAAAGAGACCTTGAAATATTTAATGGGTCACTACAACCAAGATACGGTTCATGGCACAACTTCAGACGGCTTTACCGCCTTGCACTATGCTGTAAAGGCCAATTCATTAGATGCAGTCCAATACCTGATTGATCACGAAGTTGATGTTCATGCGATTACGGATGATGGCTCCAATACACTGCATTGCGCCGTTGAGCAAGACTCAACAACCATTTTTGAAATTGTTGAGCTACTTCTTCAGAGGGGTGTTGATCCATGCAATGTTCGCAAGGACGGCATGACAGCAATTCACCTTCTGCTATCCAGAGGTCAGCAGAACCCACACAGTCTATATTGGTCAAATTAAATCTACATGATATTGCGTGCACTTGCAAAGACTGCAACATCACTCAACATCACCTATGGGGCGGGGTTGAGCGCGCTTCATCAGGTCTGCCAGCTGCAGGTACATGAACTTGGTTTTTCGAGGCCCAGTGCGCTTGAGATTTTGCTTCAAGAAGGTACTGATACCAAATTGCAAAACAATATGGGCGAAACGGCGCTGACGTGCCTCGTCGAACATTGGAAAAATGGCATCACGACAAATAAATATGTCGAAATCACGCCTGTCACTATGATCAAGAAAATTTTGGACAGCCTAACCGATGAGTACTATCGTTCAGCTGTGTGTGCTGATCCTCAGATTCTGAGTCTATCGCTTATATCCCAAAATGAAGAGCTGGCTTACCAGGTCCTTAAATATTCGCCTTTGGTTGATGCAATTGTCTATGACATTTTTGGACTGAGCTCTCTCGAAGCCGCTTGCCAGTACGGGTGTAGCCATCAAATGTTAAAAGAGCTTCTTGGAAGATCGAAGATTGATCGGGCTATCGGCGGCTCGAAACATGGACTCCTTGCTGTTGCTTGTAAGGGTAATGAGGCTAAGCGTTCAACAAACAAGGCGACTGTGATCGATCTCCTCGACTTGGGCTTTGACCCGAATGATCGCACTACGAATGGTCAGTCCGCAATGATGTTAGCCGCAGAGGCAGGCGACCTAGCGTTTGTAGATATCCTGGTTCAACATAGCGCCGACGTATCTGCGATAGACTACTGCGGCTGGAGCGTAATTCATTACGCTTTGCGATCCGGCGACGAAAAACTGTGGGATTACCTTCAGCGCATCGTACCGGATTGGAATGCAACGATCTCAGTCGTGTTTTTAGGAGACCGGTCTGAGGATGCCACTGCGCTCCATCTAGCCGCTGGCCTAGATAATGGCGCACTTGATTTTCTACTAAGACATCATCTTATTTCTGAAATCAACCATGTCACGAATTTCCAAGAAACAGCACTCTACATAGCAATTCTTCATAATCTTTCCAGAAATGTTGAACTGCTACTCAAAGCCAGCACGGATACTACATTGTCCTCCATTGCGGAAAGGTCCCTTCTCCACCTTGCCGCTCGTCATGGACTCATAAAAATTGTCAGCGAATAGCGGAGCCAACTTACTTCTTCGAGATATCTCGGGCTTCACTCCTGGCCTAGTGGCTCGAAAAAACGGGCATACCGAGGTAGCGAACTATTTGAAAAAAAGAACATCGAATGGAGATGGTAACAGATCCCCCTCCATGTATCATGCGTGCACGTCTAAAGAATTACGATCAACAGAAAAGTGGCATATCATTGGCAAGCAACGAACAGGAATTCCTGTTGAGCCCCTCCGCCTGGCCATCGAATTAGAGGACCATGAACTCTGTCGACGTCTCGTCGATGAAGGTGCTGATACTGACAGTGGCTTTTTAGACTATCAATTTGTGGAGCATGTGACCTCGATTAGCACGACCAAAGTATACACTCCATTTCATTGCGCTGCAAGTGCCGGTAATGCCCAGATCCTGAAATTATTATTTGAGAAAGCGCCCCGGGAAATACTGCGCTGTTGTCAACCTGTCCACCCCATACAGCTAGCTATAATAGGCAGTCATGTGGAATGCGTGAATCTTATCATTGATCAAGCGCGCACAGGTATGACAGTATCCCATCCTTCTAGGAGAAGTCTGAATTAAGTCACAGTTGAACGAGAGATACTACGAGGGCACGTTTGTGGAGGCAGTTATGATCTCAGCCATGTATTAGAGATTCCTGTCTCTCAGTCTGGTTCTCTTTGGCCGATGAGTTTGACTCACAAATGCACCTTTTCAAATTCACAACTCATCAACGCGATACCCTTGAGTATAGCCGCTAGCTTCGGCGAGATGAAAATCGTGAGATTGCTCATCGAAAGTGGAGCTTCTGTAGACGGCACGGGCGGCAGACCTGACACACCCTTGCAAAATGCAGCGAAAGAAGGTCATACACAAGTGATTGAAATGCTCATTCGTTCCGGAGCCGACGTGAACGCTAGGGACAATTTTCTTAGGACCCCATGTACAAAAGCTGCATTGAAGGGGAGTCTAAGCTCAATTCAAGCTTTGGTGAAGGGGGGGGGGCAGATATTACATTACAAGACTCTGCTGGGTATACGCCTTTAGCTAGCGCAGCCTCTCAAGTGTTCTACGCACGGGAAGAGGCCTGGTCAGGGTTTTTCGACGTTATCGTTTTCTTGATTCACAATATGAAAGACTCCGAGATATTTACTGCCACCAAATTTGGATTTTCCCTTATTACGAATATGGATTGGGCATTTCCCCCCTTCCAGTCCTTCTTGCTCAATCTGGCCCCGAACCCGAGCGTCTACGAACAACGACAAAGCAACATAATCACCTCTACGGTGGCGACGAACAATCCCATCAACCTAAAAAGACTGCTACGACGGTTGCCGAAACCTCTCATACCAACATTGCTCGCGCACCGATCCCAAACAGGGAGAACACCGCTCTATGCAGCCGCGACGTGTCCTTCGGAAAAGCTCGTAGAAATGCTGTTCGACGCGGGTGCAGATCTTGAACTCCCTGGCGGCGACCATGGCACGCCACTTATGGGCGCCTGCGCAGCAGGCCGTCTTGAGGTCGTGAAGACTCTGATGCGCAAGGGTGCAAGGACTTCGTATAGAGAAGATGGGAACGTCTTTAGTGCGCTCGCTGCAGCGAGGCTTTACCCGAATGTTACGCGGTGGCTGCTGGTTGGTAGGTTCGTGGAGGGTCCTTTGTTGATTGAGCATGGTGAGGTCGGGCCGACAGTTTAGATAGGGTTCACGTGGATCTTTGGCATGTTTCGCTATAGAGGTCTCTGAGGACACACTATTTGAAGCACCTGGAATAAGGACACTGCAACCTAGAGAATCGAGATGACGTCTAAGCGATTTCTTTTGCAAGCGGACTTTAAATCACACTCATCCAAAGTCTATATCCTCTTATGGAAATCTCACTTCTTTTCTTATAGCTATGCATTGGCGTGGGGTCCAAAATATGGGAAGAGCAGTTAGAGATGTTGAAAAGAAAGAAAGCTGGGATTTGGTGTGGCTCCGCGCGTCGATGTGATTGGTGCCAAGTTCGTGGTGGCCAAGCCATCGAAAGCGTATCCCTATCTTGATTCCTTATCACTCCCACGACACCAGATTGCGCGACGCTCTCGAGAATCGTGCCGTGCATGTGGGCGAAAAAAGTTAAAGTGATGACATGCCGGTAAGTGATAAGCTACTTGTTGCCTCTTGCTAGAAATCACTTATCGCTGGTACTATCCATTCATCTCAGAGCAGATACAGTGTGATAGTAAAAGGGCGGAACAATCTTGGCTGGTGAATCAATACCATGACACGTCCAGATCAATTGTAGGTGGGCTCGAGAAGCCTGAAAAGTCCAGATTCGACGCGTGACCACTGTCTATTGTTGCTAAGCAGAGGTGACTGGTGGATGGAGAGGATAGAGCGACAGAAGGGACGGCACGTCGCTTCGCGCCTTCGATTGTGTGCTGCATGTCCCCACGTGGGGGCGGTGTATCTTAGCGAGCCTGGCTGTGGCGTAGCTCGTTCAAAATGTTAACTCCACGGTTACATGCAATCTCACAAGATTGAGAACGAGATAACAGATTAATCATTTAATTTGACCACGAAACTCCTCTGGACCCTCAGCATCAGGTACTCTACTACTGACTGATTATCAATGCTGAACTTGTGACCGAGAAGAAGTACGTAAACCTATTCGCTGCAACTCGAGTTGATCTTCTGCACTTACCAGCGACATTCCACCGAGAAGACCCATGGCTGGACGTGTGGCTACCATTCGAAGTTTAATCAGTCTCTTTCAAAACCATAAGTAACTTGTTTCTGCGCAATGTTCCACGGTCCTCAACTTCTAACTCTGCTGTTTTAATCATCTTTCAAGCCAGCTGTCTACTATCAATGGAGGCTCTATCCAAACTATTCGACGGCTTGGAAGGCGTACAATTGGTGATTCCAAGCAAGTCGGCGCTCGATCCTGGTTGGGCGTTGAGCTACAATCCACATCAGGAATCCATTAGTCAAAATCTCACGGACTGGGTACAAAAGTAAGTGGATTGATATCCCATACGTCTCATCGCTGGCCTCCATCTCTATTAGCACTGTACATAGGCTACGACAAGGTAGTCTAATTGTAATGCGTAACTAATTATAAAATGTAGATGGTACGAAAGAAAGACTTGCCGGAAGATTGCTCACGCCGGCATTGTAATGCTCGCGTCTATGGCATTTCCTCGGGCAACGCTTGAGGCTCTTCTGGCTATAGCTCAATGGATGGCTTGGGTGAGCAGACAGTCTCTCATCTCTCGGGCTTTCTTTGATATCAGAATTGGCTTAGAATGTGCCGTGGGACGATGGTAAGTCGCATACATGACATTGCGTGCCTGTTCTACCTGATAAAATGACTAGCCATTGACGATGATGCAAATTCATCCATTCGCACGGGGGATCTGACTAGATATCGAGACGACACTATCAAGATTGTGCGATCCAGCCTGTGCCCACAAGCCCAAGACGAGACCTCGCGCCATCTGGATCTAAGAATCGAGAGCTATAGGGAAGTCGGAAGGGCGNATCAGGTCGTGTGGCGATACAGGTAATGCAGACTCGGACTCCTCGCGGCCCTTGATGACGGATGGAACAATCAGAATCGAACCAGGACTTTATGATTGAACAGTGCGTCTGGATCGCCTCGGCCACGCAGTCGCACATTGAACGTCAGGGCGACACGCCATTGACAACTGAGGAGTATTTTAAGCGACGCCAAGTCAGCATTGGTGTCCGTCCGCTCATGGCGCTGATGTAGTAAGTGGCAGACTTTACACCTTCTATCCCAATGTGGTTAATAAGCAAAGCCACGCATATAAAATCAAACTGCCGTCCAAATACACGCAGCGGAACAAAATCCCCATGCAGGTCATTCGATCCGAGGTTCCCATCATGGAAGCCATGTAAGCTCTCAACTTGCATCCGGTACCTATCCTGCTAAGATATTCCCTGTACCCAGCGTGAACGATCTGGTATCCCTGCAGAAAGAAACGGTACGTCTCTACCGAACCCAGGAGCTTCAACCCCTCCAAGCTTACATCTGTACTGCAGAAAGCGGGCGTGTTCGACAGCCTGGTGCCCATACTCATGTATAATGAGGGACTGGACCCGCAAGCAGCGATTGAAAGAGCGAAAGAAATGCTCCATGAATCATATGAGCGGTTGCGGAAAGCTGAAGCCGAGTTGTATGAGCAGACTGATGCGGAAGATCTGGCGGTCGTTAAGGCATATGTGTCGGGGTGTAAGAATCTCGTGATGGCGAATTTGAATTGGAGGTATGTGTTGTGGTTCGTTGGTTGCGGATCGTATGTGCTCTGACGTTCGTATCTCTAGTTTTGGCATCAAGAGATATATGGGACAGAGCAGTGTGCAGGCAGATGGCTCGATTTCGTTCCAGTTCTCTCTGCCTGGGAGAGTCTCGTCTTGATTTGAGGGAGAGAAGTGGAAAGAATTGGTACTTCTTTGTGGTTGAGATTCAAAGCGTCTTATATACGTCTTTGTGGTCACTTACTCCCCTGCATCCCTATTCCCCTTTGGCACGTGCTTCATATACTAGTTGTAGTCATATACACAGTCAGTCGCTTGCTTGTCCCATCATCTTCCCAACCACGTCACCCACACATTACCCTCGTTCCCTGGAAAGATCCAATCTCCATACCAGTAACCTCTTACCCACCAACCCCGCCAAACATCCGTATCCGCTAACGTAACCAAACGATCACATCCAGCAAGGAGCTCCATCGCACCGGCCCAGGATCCCCGAACTATCCGATACGCACCCAAGCAAATCGATTCTCAAAACCGTCTCCGCATCCTGAAAAAGGTTCTAAAGAGCTCAAGCCCCGCTGCTCACAGGCCCTGCGGAATCTGTGAACCTCGTGCGGGGGGATGGCCATCTTGGTGTCGTATCATGTCACATCGTGGGCTGGTGTTCGGCGACGGGGGCATGCGGTATTGGCGAGAGGAAGAAAACGAGTGAAATGCAAGGTGAAACGATGTATCTGAGATGAAGAAGATTCATGCCGAGTCCGCCCGCTTCAAGATGCCTCGAGAGCACAAAAGGCGGCTGCACGATATAGCACGCTCGCGT
>JAEUBB010000138.1:22385-42599 GCA_018257885.1 Parmelia sp. 050094 | reverse complement strand
CAGACTACCTATTCACCTACCTACTAATTGACAAACAATCACCATCTTTACCATCGGAGGCGGTTGGAGGTGTCGTGCTTTTATTTGGTTTTCTTGGATTTTTTTTTTGATTTTTTGATTTTTTGATTTTTTGATTTTTTTTTTGAAATGTGGCTTGTATCTGTGTCGAGGGTTGAGTCGTGCGTCGTTTGCATGGGGATGAGGTCGGAGAGGTGATAAGGCGAGTGTAGGAACTGTGGGGGGGAATGGAGGATGCGAAGGGAGGGCGAGGGGCGAGAGGGGATTGGCGATGGGAGGCATTGCGTGTGGGTTGGTGGTGGGGGGAGGGAATGACAATGCTTGGAGTTTAAAATTCCTGTTTGGGTGTGCATAGGTAGACGTTGTCAATGGCTCCGTCGCGCTTGGATACCGGGTTTCTGGTAATGGAACACGGTGAGGAGGGTAGAGTGGAGGGGCTGGAAGTGGTGGTGCGGGCGCTGAGATGGGATGGGCTTTGAGATTGAGTGCTTGCTTGTGGCTGTGGAGTGTGGTTGTGATGTGTGGGATTGATAGTAGAAGGACGATGGGGAGGAGGAGAAGAAGGAGGAAAATGTCTATCATGTACTGAATACCACAGTATCTGAACTCATAAATGTAAAGCTTTGTGCAAAGACGTTCGGCTTGGAGAGGTTTCTCGTTTGGGGGGCTTGTGTCTCAGATGTAAGGTAGAAATGTTGCAGATGGTATTCGTCTTTCCTTTTCTGCTGCTCCCTTTCGCATCCTGTGAATATATTCCTGAGCTATGGTAGCGCTTGTTGGAAATCATGAAGGATTGATTGATTGTCTAGCTAAGAGGGAGTGTGACGTCCAAATATGTAGCCATGCTAGACGCTAAATCACGTGGCCATTGGCTAGGTGGCTGGGTGTTGAGAGGAGGTGCATCAAATTCCAACAGCGCTCGTTAGCGTCTCGAGCATCTTACACATTAGCCTTCAAAAACGACTGACGGTCCGTAAGGTCCTAGCTCCTACTGAGTAAAGTGATGACAGGTCACAGCTCATCGGTTAAGAGGCTTAGCTTTATACACGATGTTTCAGTCGTTGAAGGCGATCGCCGGGAAAACCAGGGTGGGCTAGGGTGGAGATTTTGCTTCGAGACTTGGGAATTTTCCATGGCTCAAGTCTTTTTGATTCGTTGCAACAGGATGAATGTTGTTAGAAGCTCGTCGATACGGTATCAGTGCATTTATATTTTATTCCGACCAGCTTCCCGGTGATCTTCACTCTCCCATGATTCACTCCACTAGGCGTCAATCAATCACGGTCGTATTAATTTAGACTGCTAGCTACATCAGGGGGCTCGCCTCTGTACAGTCTTTGACTCTCGCGATACGCCTCCATGCCCGATGTACCAAAGGACAGCATTTGCTCCCTGCTAGGGATAGACCCATTTGGGTCACGTTGATTATTCACCGCGCCGTTTCCAATAAGCCAGTGGATCGCAGACATAAACGGCGTTACATATCTGTACTTGCCTCTTCTCACTGTGTTGGCCAGTCGCCATACGAACTCCAGAGGTGTCCCAAGAGGCCCACTCGCGTTGACATCAGCACCCTTTTCAACAAGCAGCTTCTGCATAGTAGGATTTGACTCGTACCGACTCAGGTGGAGCAGGGCACCATGTAGCGCCGTACCCAGTGGACCGCACTGGTCGTTGATATCCTCTCCGCGCCGCAGAAAAAGGTCTATCAGCTCTGCACTGTCCTCTGAAAAGGGCTCATACCTCCTTCTAGCTATATACCACATTGGACCGACGTTTAATCTCTCTTGATAGAAATTTGAGAGACCACTGTGTGAGGTTTCATATTGAAGGGCGTCATCAAATCTCAAAGAGTCTTGTTCAAGTACCATCTTCCCATCTGGCCAGTGAGGCAACAGTAATTGCACAACCTCGGCAGAAGCCATTTGCAAGGCAGATATCATTTCAGCATCATGAACACATGGATGATGGTCCAGCAATATGGCAATTATGCGAACTTGAAAGGTACCGTTATGGAAATGTTTGCTTGCATGATGGATAGCAAATTCAAGGAGACTTATTCGAAAAGAGGCCTGAGTCCGTACACTGGGACAGAAGAAACTATCCTGGACCTCAAGATAATACCAATCATCCCATTCGTGGCTAATCTGTAAAGATTTGTCACCGATCTTCGACAGAAAGCCTTTGACATAGCCTTCTAACCCATGCGCAATTGCCAGGTGGAGAGGATGCAAAGGTTCAGGACAATTTTGGAAACACGCGCATGCTGATTCGCGAAGTGTCACCCAGTAAAGTCGGTGATAACACATGAAGCTGTCGGACATGCCTGGCTGCAGAATATCATACGAGGCTAGACTCAGTTTCTGTTCTACTTCTGCGGCATGATGCAGCATAAACAGCGCAGCATATTCTAGAAGTGGCGAATGTTCGTCGGTTGAGTCTGAAAATTGATCCGAACCTGGCTGTCTAGTAAATGACTTCTGAGTACCTGAGGCTGAAGGACTGGGTTGATTGAGACGAGCACGGAGGCGACTTGGAGTTATAGTATCCTGCAAGCCCGGTGGTATCTCTTTGTCGGAAGGCAGACCCTTAAAGGAAGGTGGAAAGATTGCAGCACAGACACGTAGCCAGAGCACATGAGGGCGCAACATATCATCGTCTACTATCTGGGACCATCCATTAGAGTCCAAGTAGGTGCGAACGGTCCTGTGGATCAGGTTGACATATAACTCCTTGGCTTCCCGACTCTCGTGCGATTCATGATAACCGAATCCTTGATCCCTTTGGGTTCTTCGAGTCCGGAACACTTCGAGAATACCTCCGGTAGCTGCGAGGATCCTTCTTTGGAATTTTTGGATTTCTGTTTGCTTCATGATATAGCCTTGCCAATCAGCAGCATGCGCTGTAGCAGCGTAGAGCTCACGCAAAGTCAGGATTCTTTTCGCGTGGCACACAAGTTGGAGCATATAAGCTGCCAGTTGCCTCTGCTCAGGTTTGAGGTTACTGAAAGTACGAGCGTAGATGTCCTCAAGCTCCGCCGGAACATTCTCCAATCTCTGCCGAAGTACTAGCAAATCGAGTCCTGCACTCCAGCCGTCTCGTAGCTCGTTTATCGCAAAGCGAGCCCAGAGAAAGACACCATGCGCTCTCCCTGAAATTTCTTTGGCGAGATTGACGATTGCATCATCATTGTAGAAGCCTGATGCTGCTACAGAACTTTGAATCGTTAGAGTCACCATTCTATCGATTGCAGGAGTGTTCCAATCTTGCATTTTGATTGTTGGGACGTCCTCGAAGGCAACGTTAAATACTGAATCAGGACGGCTTGCGACGCAAAGCTTTACTCGAGAGCTTGCTATCTTCCGTAGAAATTGTGCCAAGGCCCATTTGTCGTCCTGATACTCGTCAAGGCCATCCAACAGGATGCAAATCGGAGTCGAACATTGCGCTAGTACGACTGTCAGTCTTTCTTGGAGTTCCCGCAGGGACCATTGCTGTTTTTGCTCAGTGCTTGGAAGATTCCCTCGCCCAAGATCCATACCCTCTTCGATGCCACAAGATTTCTCGGTGAGCTGGTAAAGCAACGATCGAAGAAATCCTTCAAAATTGTTGCGTGTATCTTTGCTGACGCCAAAATCGAAAAAGAAATGATGAACTACAGTCCAATCATCATTAATACTTCGTCGGAGATGCTCTTGTAATTCATTAGTCCTCGCAATATATTCCATAAGTGTCGATTTGCCGCTTGCAGGCTTGCCGCAAATCCAGAAAAAGTCGTCAGCTTTCGAAGCCCAATCGGCAAACGAGGATTCCCACACCCAGTGAACTGTTTGTGGATTTGCTCCTCTTTCCCAGAGTTGGTCCTCCCGATTGCGACGTCCTTCAAAGTCTAGGCTATTCAAGAGAGCTGCATCCTTAAAAAGTCAGAAATGAAGCATACAGGCTATCATTAGAATCATTTTGATCCAACTGACCTTCTTGCTGTAATTTCTCCTTAGCTGTCTTGATGTCAGTCAAATTTGGCAAGCTCGAAAATGTTTAATAACCGGTCCTTACCATCCCTTAATCGCTTGGCATCAGCTCCAAAATAAGTATTAGTAAAGATGTAAATGCTGAACAGGGGTTGGCGAAGACCTACTTACTCTCTATCTGCACAATGCTACGACCGAGCTCACCGGCCACAATACTATACCCTGGATCTTTCTTTCCCCAGAACCGACACATGGCTGTATGGTTGGTGTTGATAGAGAACACTTGTTCTCGACCCGGATCGCCAACTTTGGCGTAAATGTCGTTCACGATCTGTCAGAACTCGAATTATCTATCAAGACACTCTCTTATCTGGCTCAAACCAACCTTGGAGTTCAAAAAGGGAAGAGGTTTGAAGCCTTTCGCCTCGGTGAACGTTTTTATCCAAAAAGTTCGACGATAGACCAAATCGTCAAAGTGCTTCTCGAGCTGCATCAACGATTCATTATTGACTTTGAGGTGCTTGATAGAAGACGAATTTGTATCAAAGATCACACCGCCAAGACCTCTCGCAATCTCACCCCATTCTGCCCATTCGCTGCCTCTATGAGGTGTGCCGAGAAAGAACAATGCATTAGTAGATGAGTACAGTTTGCGTCTGTCGGGGAAGACCTCTGATCTCTTGGCGTCGAATAGCATCTAGCATGCTTAGTTGAATATTCAGGATGAGAAGAGTCTGTCTCACCTGCTTGACCACAAGCCCTTCGAAGACACATAGTAAGGATTAGTCATAGGAGCTCTTAAGAAGATCAACATAGGCTTGAGTCCGATAAACATACCTCCTAGAGAATGAGCCACGAAGATAATAGGTCGGTCGTGCTGTTTTTACGATTAATTACAACACAAGGTACTGTGCGTCGTGACACATACTGCATTCGTCCTCTCCCTGACCAACCATCCAAGTAGATCTGAAGCGTGATCGTAGAATGTGTTTTGGTTGGCATTTCCACCAAAGAAATTGGAAACGTTCGAGTCGTAGCCAAAGCTCATCACACGAGCACGCGCACACGTCTCAGGCAATTGTTGTGGCCAAAAGAAGATATTATTCTTCGCTGCAGCCTTTTTAGCACCGTTTTCGTGGGAGACCTTTCTCTCGGTGGTGGTATCGGGCTTTTTATTCGTACTCTGTGGCTGAGTCTGTTCTTTGACTTTGGCCTCTGAAAAGCCAGGAATAGCGCTTTTGAGGCGCCTAAAACGAGACTTTTTCGCAGGCTCTTCTGGGCCTGATTGTGCCTCTGCCTGTGCCGGAGCATCGACTACTTCCTCCTGTGTCTCGTGGGAGATTGGATCTCTCTTCGGGCCTGCGTAAGTCCATGTACTTTCTGGATGTCCACCTAAACCATGAACAAAAACGATACTGTTCAAGTCAGCACTCAGTCATTGCAAGGCCGAGAAACGCACTCCACTAAAGCCTTATCTGGCGATAATTCAGGATTAAGCACAGTAAGCCCGATGGAGGGAACTGCTGCCATTTGACGACAAATCAGTGGTACTTAGAGTGAGAGGAAAGTCAACGTCAAGGCTGGAATTGGAACAACATAACAAGAAGATGGAATGACGCTGATGGCATTACCCCACTTCCCACACGCTGGCTGCTAGCATCAGCTGGACTATAGGTGCTGACACGGCAGCACCAATGGTAAAGCATGCCAAGGTTTCCAGGGCTGGTATCTCGATACATCGGCGATCAAGGGTCCATTTGGGGTTGTCAGAGGTAGATAATCCCAACTTCGATGCACCTCATCCTTTTGCCGTAGCTCTCTCCGGACCACCAATCTGGAGCCTGACTACCAAAGTCCCTAGCGTTCAATATCTTTTGGTACTGACCTCCGTAAATTATACAGTATAGTAGAGTAGTACGGACGTCTACACCGAAGATCCTGAACGGCGCTAACAGCGGCCCTAATTATTACTAGCGTGCTGCATTATTCCATGGCATTCTCCTTCAAGCCTTCATAAAGTTCATTTCCTGACTTTCTCGGAGCCGTCGATGCAATTTTCCTTGTGAAGTAATACCTCCGTGTATGGATCAAGATGCATCGTCTGAGGATCTATTAGTGGGGCAAAGAATCCAGCGTCTTGGTCACATATCGTAAGCGGAAGTTGGTAGGCGTCAGTCAATGCTGCTTCAGCCATTTAGTGCGATTCTGGTGACCCTATTGATCAGCTTTATATGCTACCTAGTAACGAGTATTGTTAGTGCTTTTGTTACAAATGCTTCTACGGTTGTCGGTTCACGTTATGTAGTCGCCACCGTTTCTGCTCAAATTTTCCTCTCGTCCTAGCCAACACCGCCACTGGACGCGCACCTCTTCTGTTCCCGTTACCGTCATCGTCAGCAGTACAGTATCTCGCGACCTTCCGAGCCTACTGTAGCTATCATTCGGTATTGGATGTCTCATATTTGGTACAATCATCTGAGAGGGTACAGCGGCTCCGCTCACAAGATGTAATCCTGATTTCAGGACGTGTGTTCTGCGACACATTCGAGGGATCCAAGCATGATTTCAAATTTCAAACAGTGCCGGACATGCGACATGGCTTGAGGGGCTGGTTGCGTTCCTTGATGTTGCTGCTCATGGAGATCATTATCTACGGCCAGTAGAGGGCCATATGGACTGCAAACTCCTTGGAAGGTCTTGGTCGTCCAGTTAGGCGTTGCTCCATATCTATAGTCTGGAACATTTGAGATGAGAGTTGCTTTCATTGATGCACATATTCGCACTCATACTTGACGGACGATGGAAAATGAAGAACCCGACTGGTCGCAACTGCAAATAAGCGCTGTGAATTAGGACAGAGACGCACTGATACCATCTTTGCTGCGGCCAAAATTGCTTGATTCAATAAGTACCTTATTGTCTCATATGGTCGAGGGATATGTCACAACTCCCCAGAGCTAGTGTTTTGAACTCTCCCCTAGCTTCTAGGACTTTGTTCCTGCTAGTTCTACCAGACGGCGTGACTTTGACAGTATCCTTTAGGCCTCTAAATTTGATACTAATGAGAGAGCATAGACAACGATTTCCGCCGTGCGAAGGTCCCAAGCTCAAATCGTTCCCTGGTACCAAGCCACTCGTCACATGCCACCGTCTTGCATAACCAGACCGGTGATCGAATCCTTGCTGATAGATGATACGGGTTTGCACGCCAAATTCACGAGAGCTGTGATGTGTTATTCGCTTCTCCTGAAGACTGATGGTTGGTCTCGACAGCCTCTTTTCTGGTTCCTACTCTATATTTCTCTGCACTGTAGTCAGTCACCATGCCATGAGGAGCTTTCACCAGATGCAGGAACAATATGGCGGTTTTTGAAAGGAGTCTGAGAGGCAGGTGCCATCCCTCTTCATACTGGTCAACTGGCAAAGTACCAGTACATTGCCAGTTCAAGTATCCTAATCGAAGTCATCCCATTTGGGAGTCTTTCCTCCCAAAGCGGTGGAAGAGGTGTGGAGCGGCTGGACATATAGCCCGATGTATGGTATTGCACATTTATTGTCGGATAACACACTAAGGAGAAAGATATTTACGTTACGTTCCCGTTGACGCAAATAATTTGGACACTGACTTTGATCTCTGATAGATTTTAGCATACCGAAGAAAGAAGCAGAGCGAATTCATTTTCATAGTCGTGACGACAAAGGTACAATACAAAGATACCGCCACTCCGACGCCGGGCTCAAAACATCGACTTCCCTGAGCACCTCTGTAAAGCTGACTAAATAGACTGAGCGTTCCGAGGCCTCCGGCTGCACACTTTCAAGAGCCTTTTGCTCTTTGTCGCTCTTTTACAGGACATAGGACGTCATTGCGTCGCATCGCGCTCTAAGTTATCACAGTGTACTTGCTCGGACCAGGCCGAGAAGGATTCTGCCCTGCACGCGTGTGGCTTGTCTATCAGCGCGTAAGGAACGGCATGATTGGATTTTCAACGATGAGGCTGAAGGTACATCTCACGTCGCCTTGGCAAGGCTGGATCTTACCCCTCAGTAAAGAGCGTGTTGTATTGCTTTGAAGACGTCCTCAGATCCCATTGTACAGCAACCTCATCGAGGTAAATGTCGCAAATCGTCTTTATGGAGTAGGCCGCCGACACGGCTAGTCGTGCCATGGAGCGCGACAAGCATGGACTTTGCTTGTTATCTCTCGGTGAGATTGCTCTGCCGCCGAATCGGCCTGGAGCTAATCTTCATATGATACAGATGGTGGCGGCGTACGTGGGCTGTCAACGCTCTATATACTTCAAGGATTGATGAAAAAGATCAATATCGCTCGTGGGAATGGGCTCCCAGCTCTCAAACCTTGCGATGTCTTTGATCTCATCGGCGGAACGTCTACCGGAGGGTGAGCACTCAAATGCGCCTTAATTGACTACCGCTGACTCTTTCAGTCTTATTGCAATAATGCTAGGTCGACTGGAGATGGACGTCGAGTCTTCTATACAGGCCTATACTCGTTTGATGGGGGATGTGTTCGGCAAACGGAACAAGAAGATTGATTGGCGCCTTAATGTCAAAGGACAGTTCAGCTCTGCTACACTGGAAAAGGCTATCAAAAGCATGATACCAACACATGAAGGCCCGGAAAAAGCTCTTTTGAACGATAGTAAAACCAAGCAGCGGCCTTGCAAAGCGTATGTTTCAAGACCAGTCATTCAAGGCCATCAACTCATTTACTTTTAGGTTTGTGTGTGCGGTACGAGAAAGTAATAAGTCTTTAGCACGGCTTCGCAGCTATGAATCAGAAGCACCCTTCGTGGAGGATGATATCACCGTATGGCAGGCTGGACGAGCCACATCTGCAGCGACATCCTTTTTCGATCCTATCACGATTGGCGAAGATCACACTAGAAGAGCATATGTCGATGGTGCTTTGGGGTTCAATAATCCGGTGGACGAAGTGTGGGCGGAAGCCCAAGACATCTGGAGTCCAGACGAGGGCAATCTCGAGCCAATGATCAAATGCGTTGTCTCCATCGGTACTGGGAATCCCGGGACATCGGCGATTGGAAACAAGCCCTGGACCATCATCGAGACACTGAAAGACATTGCCACTCAGACGGAAAAGTCGGAGCGCATGTTTTCATTCAAACACCGCGGTTTGCTGGACAAGCCTCCTGTCCGGTACTTCCGCTTCAATGTGGAGCAAGGGCTGCAGGATGTTGGGCTTGAAGAGTTCGATCGACATGGTGATATCGTGAATGCTACGGCAATGTATCTGAATGATCATCAGACAGTCAAAAATCAGTTGCGAGACTGCGCTCTGAATCTTAGCTCTAAAGAATGTATGCTAGTTGAGGACTTCTCTTGAATACCACATACCTCAAAATATAAGCTGATTTCCTTAGTCTGGCACGGAGACAACTTAGAGTATCGCAAAATTATTTCTAATAACACACAACTAATGAAACGGGAACAATTTCGACTAGTATTCTCCCTCGCAGCCGCTCCGGAAATCGATTACTTCGTCGGTCGAGCTAGCAATCTCACATCCATCGAATCAGTCCTTCTTCCTTTCACTATTGTGGAGCGAAAGGTTGTGGTTCTTCATGGATTAGGGGGAATTGGAAAGTCACAGCTAGCCATTGAGTATGCAAAGAAGCACCGAGATGATTATACAGCCGTGCTCTGGCTCAACGCAAAGACCGAGGACACTTTGAAACAGAGCTTTACCGCCAATGCTCGACGTCTGCCTAAGGATTGTTTCAGTGAAGGCCTTCTGGACGGGCCACAGAATGAAGAAGCTCTTAGTATTATCCTGCGTGAAATGAAAACATGGTTTAGTCTTCCTGGGAACGACCGGTGGTTAATGATCTTCGACAACGTCGACAATCCTAAGATACCAGACAACAAGAGTGATCACGCTTATGACATTAGATCGTATTTCTCCGAAGCTCACCAAGGCTCGATCCTGTTGACAACACGCTGGAGAACTCTGAGAATAGGGCACCTGCTGGAAGTTACAAAGCTGTCAACTGTCAAAGACAGCCTCTCACTTCTTGAGCAAACGTCAAATAGAAACATCGGACAAGGTAACTACGCACATCATGAAGTCTTGAGCCTACGCTGACGGGGTAACAGATCCCGGAACCAAAGAGCTGTTAGAAAAACTCGATGGGTTGCCACTCGCATTAGCGACTGCCGGTGCCTACCTTGGTTTGACCTCTATACCAGTATCGGATTATCTTCATCATCATGAAACATCGTGGTTGGAGCTTCAGCGGACGAGTCCTCAACTTCTTTCCTACGAGGATCGAACGATATACTCTACTTGGAATCTTTCGTACATATATATACGCAAAGAAGACGAGTCGGCGGCCAAGCTGCTTGAACTCTGGGCGCACTTTGATAACCGAGATCTCTGGTACGATCTACTGAAGGCTGGAAAGAAAAGAGCTCCTGGCTGGTTTCTCGACGTGATAAAGACAAAATTGGCTTTCATCTCCGTGATAGGGAAACTGCAGAAGCACGCTTTGGTGGAACACTTGACAGAATCTGACGGATACTCAATGCATCATTGCGTACATGCTTGGGTGCGGAATGTCTTGTGCAAGGCTGTTGATGATCAAAATATGAGATTGGCCTTTGCTTGCATTGGATATAGCGTTCCTGGCGATCCAGTACCAGGTGATTGGAAAATTAAGCAACGCTTACTTCCACACTCTGCAAGTTGCTTACAGTATTCGCGCGTCTGGAGTGGCGAGAGCAATGACCATGAAGAGACTGATGACCGTGTTCTAAAATGTATTCACAATTTCGCTATTCTTTATCATGATCTCGGCAAGCTAACGGAGGCTGCATATCTATATCAGCGAGTTTTGGCTAGTCAAGAGATTCTTGGAAAGGACCATATGACCATGCTAGGCACGGTCCACGATTTAGGCATGCTTCACCGTGATCAAGGCAAGCTTACGGAGGCTGAGTCAATGTATCAGCGGGCTTTGACTGGCAGAGAAAAAGCGCTTGGAAAAGACCACACGTCTACATTAAACACTGTCAACAATCTGGCCACTCTTTACCAGCAACAAGGCAAGCTTACGGAAGCTGAGTCGATGTATCAGCGGGCTTTGATTGGCATGGAAAACGCCCTTGGAAAGGACCACACCTCTACATTAGACACGGTCAACAATTTAGGCATTCTTTACAGGCAACAAGGCAAGCTTGAAGAGGCTGAGTCGATGTATCAGCGGGCTTTAACCGGAAGAGAAAAGGCCCTTGGAAAAGACCACACGTCTACATTAGAGACTGTCAACAATCTGGGCATTCTTTACTATGATCAGGGCAAGCTTCCGGAGGCTGAGTCGATGTATCAGCGGGCTCTACTCGGCTATACTAGAAAACCTGCTCCAAATGTCAAAATGCAGCTAGACTTGTTCTACAACATGGGCTTGTTGTACCAGCGTCTGAAAGATTTTGAAAGCGCAAAAGATTTCTACAACCAAGCTTATGAAGGTTACCAAAAGCTGCTGGGATCTCAACACGCTGAGACGATTGATGCTTTGAAACAGCTCAATAGAGAGGTTCAGCGATTTGAGCAAGGGACTGAGAGCCCCGGTGGGCAGAATCGGTAGATTTGTCCCCGCTTTGCCGTGGTGATGAAGAGTATGACGAGGGGCGCCATTGACATTCTTGGGAGAGCCTCGAGTTGAGGTTACGCTGGGAAGAGAGAAGGGGCCAAAAAGTGGTCAGAGGGGGATTGCCAGTCCGGTCTCCTCCCTTGTTTTGGGTATTTTTGTTGAAAATGGGGGACCGGGCCTGCATATATGTATGAAGCTAATCGATTTAAGAGATGCACTACTAATTATGATTCTCCAGTTCAGTGCAATTCTGTACCGTTTTGGCATAACGCAAATGAGTGGATAACTTAGTGATAATGCGATTTGGCGAAAATCTTATGCAGATTTGGCAGGTGTGATTTGGTAGGCAAGATTTGGTAGACGGGATTTCTGACGGCTGCCGGGTGAAAGCCGGAAGCGCAGTCCACTGAAGAGAAGCCGGCATCCATATGCCTCAGGCCCATTACTAGGCAGGCTGGTGAATCGGGATCCAGAGTCTCAAGAAGGAGTTTCGCGTGGGCGTGCAGGATCTATCACTGTCGTGAGAAGTTTGGTTGGGATCTTTGTGATCGGCAAGTTTCGCAGCTGTGATTGAAAACTGGATCGCTTTGACATACTTTTAGAAGAAGTCTGCGCGTCTCTGCATCGTTGTCATTCCGGCGATATAGAGCTGGCGCCGTGAGATGATTCGGTCTACTCCAAATTCTGTCCATTGCATTGAGCTTTGCGGCGGTCATACATTGGTGGCAGCAAATCCTGTTTGAGAGGGTTGTTGACGGTTGCGGCCGTGATTGTTCGAGGCAAGTGGAACAAGCGTTGGAGACTTGCCCTGAAAGTATTGCGAACCACGAGTGCCTTGCAATCTGATTTTATTCCTCGTTTTCGAAGACTGGACACGAAGATCGCTATGGATGCTTCAGCAACGCGTTAGATCTACCAAAGCCTACCGACTCCTCGCAGCATAGTAGCGTGACAGAACAGAAAGATTCATCAGCCCATACCTAGCTCGCCTCATCGAAGACTAATCCGCTAGAGTCTCCATACTCGTATCATAGAGCAAATACTCTTCCGCTGACTAGTTGACGCTGACATTCAGTAGAGATTCACCTTCATGCTCCAGGTAAATCTACCCTCGCCATACCCACCCCTCACTTTCTCCCATATATCCACTGCCTTCTTCTCCTCACCCATGTCCTCATACACCAACGCCATGACTGTCAATGCCTCTGCGGTTCTCACATGCTCAATACCGAAGTATGCCTCTCTCGATGCCACAGCTCGCTTTGCTTCTACCAATGCGAGGTCACACGTGCCCATGGCACGATACACCATACCTAGATTGAACGACGTCTTAGTAAATTCAGGATGCAAGATAATATGCTTGATTCTGAGCTGCAATGCTAGAACTTCTATTCTATAATTTTGAGGATTTGTTCCCTAGTATAGTGCTCGAGCCCGAAAACCTCGTCTACGGTGCTTAATACTCTCTGAAGAGACTCTTCTGCGGGTTCGGGATGGCGTGCCAGTCGCTGATGGCCGCCGAGGTTGTGCAGGCTCTCTATTCCCGTTGTTGTCTACAGGCCGATGCTATATCTAATATCTGCGAAAGCAGAGGCAATGTATGTGACGGCTTTGTCAGCGTGGCCCAACTCTCGACACGCATGGCCAAATGGCTCCATCGCCGATTCAGTTCTAGAAACTACCCGCACGAAATGCCTTATTTTTTATACTTTCCTTTCGAGCTGAGCAAGTCTAGCTGAACACTCTTTCTTCGAAAAGTCTCAGTCGTTTGCCAGAGGTAAGTTAGTAACCATGAAAGTCCCCGTTGCATACGATTAATTTTAATATGAACTAACGATTCTCACGACTAATGTGTCGCGTTATCTCGCGATTCTTCACTAACTCGAAAGCATTACCAAAGACTTTCTTATATCAATGATTTCAAATTTTTGATTTTACTACTGGTTCTGTTTCGTGATTCGATCAAACTCACCCTCTGTATGCCGCCTGATTTCTTCAACCATTCCCTTGTCCCGGTAGCCGGCCAACAATTTCTGCACAGCAGGAGAAGCACTCGTGCCATCCCACTCAACTGAATACACTCCACTTCCAATTTTGCCAGTGGTTCCTCTAGCAAATTCAGATCCATCTCCAAGTGGGACACCAGAGCTACCGTCGCTACCGACTTTCGATGGCGGAAACCTAGCACTGGTTGCCAAATACAACTGCCTTTCCCCACACTCCTCAATCGGCACACATATCCAGTAGCCCACAATATATATAAATGCCCTCATCAGCACGCCAAGTATGCCTTCCATACGGTCAAAGAGCGACGTCTTTACCGCACCAGGGAAATTATGCACGAAGCTCACCTCCGGGGCCGTCTTTGCGATAGATTCGAGCCCGAGAGTAATAAGCGTGGAAAGATGGCCACGAATCGCTGTCAGTGGGACTCGGCAGGCCGGAAAATCGTTGGAATCCAACGGGCCTTCGAGACCACCTCCTGCGACTGTAACGACACGGCGAAGGGAGGAACCGCGTTGTAGTAATGGGAGGAGGTTAGTGATGAAGCGAAAGCGGGAATAGAAGCCCAAGGCGGTCAGTGAGTGGAGGTGCTCGGAAGTTTCTATGACCAGTGGTTACTTTGAGATTTTGCTAGAAATTCGACTTGGGAAGATTTACCACGACGATCCATGATAGCAGCCCCTGCACTAAGGAACAATATATTTATAGCCTTCTCCTTTGCCTTGATCTGCTCGCACACTTCGTCCACAACGCGTATCAAGCCCACATCCGCCTCTATGAATATGTACTCGCCTTTCGGATTGAGAACTTTGCACTTAGCTACAATGCAATCTGCAGCATCTCGAGAGCGGCCCACGAAGTAAGCGCGTGGTTGGTGGGATTGTTTCGCGAATTGCTTGAGAGTTGCTTCGCCGATCCCGCTAGTGGCTCCAACGAAGACCGCGACGAGGGCCGGTGGTAGCGTGGAAGAGATGGGAGAATTCGAAGACTGGACATGGGGAAGAGTGACCATTGCAGTGACGGCTGCGTGCTATAAGAGATAAAGGTTTTGCATGCAGAGAAAATGCAATTGTTGGAAGTATAAGCTATCTTAGGCAGCAGCCTTAGCATTCCGTCTTCTGGCAAGGGATTGATGTAGGAGGAGACGTAGCGTAGAAAAGAGATTTAGCATACTCAAGCTAGACAGAAAGAATAAGAGGTGAGTGTGCTATGAAAACGAAGACAACATTCCTTGTATCGTAATGAGGTGAGCGAACTCCGTCCGTCTCAACTACCTACATTACGCAAGATGTTCCTCCGCCCTAAAAGCGGCGTCCTGTAGAGTCCTGTACTGCTGGGCCTGGGGCCTCGTGTTTAATTTATTAACTCAGGCAACGTGCCCAATAGTCCAACTGGTCCGTCCAAAGGCCCGGACTGGTCCAAATTGAAGTTATCGAAACCGCCTTTAGTCGGTCCAAAGTGTTGGACCGTCCGACTGACGGTCCGGAATTCTGAGTAGACTAAAGCCTAAAAGAGTTAGCGTGATGTCTATAAAAAGCTAGCGTGAGATCTACTTCTTCATCGGCAAACCTTCTATTGTTGATGTTAAGACTAGTAGTCGGACCAGTCCGTTTCAAATCTGAACCAGTCTATATATACAACATAGTCCCTCCAAATGCCAGACTGGTGCATGGACGGACTATATACGGACTGCTCCGACTGAAAGTCCAAAAAGTGGGGGCGGAATATTGGACATGTCGAATATGAGCGCCGTTACACCAAGGTTTCCACCCAAGTTTCGACTAACGAACTAAAGCAGAGTCATTTGTTTATTCTCCTACAACTACTATACTACATGGTAAACAAAATTGTCTAGAGCCGTAATAAATTACAAGAAAGATGACTGACATGCGTTACGGGAAGAGTCTCGCTACTAGACTTCTAAAAGGAATAAACGATTTCTTCGAGCCATATTAGAGGGTTTTCGCAACTTTTTTATTATACTTCTAATAACCCGTTTAAGTGTAATTTTACCTATATCAGGTCTAGCCTTAGCTATAAAGGATAAAATCTACTAAAGTTAATAGAATACTTCTACTATTAATAAAACTATTCTACTAATAATAATAGACTTAAAGAGATATAGATCGTAGCTACTAAACGAGTCTATAGCTATTAGTAGATATTAAAAAAGTATATTTAAATATCTACTTAATTTAATTAAATCTTAATATATAGAGACCTAGTAATACTATTTAAAAAAAAGTACTATAGCTAGATATTAGTAATATAATATAAATTATAATATAAATAAGAATAAGACCTTTAATTCTAGTAATAAGTAAGTAAGTCTCTTAAATATTAAGAGACTTAATATTTAATCTTAAATAGTTATAAATCTCTAAACTATAATCTTATTTATAATAATCTTTAACTTTTTTTAATATAGTTTAATAACTTATTTTATAAAGCTACTATATCGATTATAAGTTTAAGTCTATTTTTTTAATACTTTTAAAGTAAAGATACTCCGCTAAATTAATTTTATTTATTATTAATATATTTATAACTAAAGTCGAATATCTCTATTACTTCGTATTAATAGTTAAAAGTTCTAAACTCGATAAAGATAAATTAAATATTTAAATAAAATAAATATCTAACTAAGACGAAAGAGATTATACTTATAGAAATTTATAATAAGAATCGAACTAGCTATAAATAATATAATAAGATTTAATAATAATAAAATAAGATTACTTTATAGTTAAATAATTATCTTTAACGAGATCCTCTATATAAATTAGTTTAAAATAGAATAAATATCTTAATTATTCGATAAAAGAAAGAAATAGTACGCGAAATAATTAAGAAATTAAAAAGAGAGAACTATTAAATATAGATAATAAATATATAAATAGAATTTTAAAGAGAAAGATAATTAAAGACTAATATTAAATAGTAAAAGAATAAGAATATACGAGTTTAAAAGACTATTTAAAGTTAAAAACTTTAGGCTATAATAATAATTTATAGTTAGAAGAAGAATACTATTAAATTCCTATAAAAAAAAACTAAGTTAGAGTCTAAAAAAGATAATATAGATAAGATAAAGAACTTTAATTCTCTATTAATATCTAATACTATTATATCTAACTTTAATTCTCTATTTATATCTATATCTTTATCTACGTTCTCGGTAACTCTAGAACTAATAGCTATACTAATATATACTAAGTATAAAAGACTAAACTTAATAGCTAAATAAAAGAAGTCTTTAAAAAAAAAATCTACTTTATAAAGTATTAACTTTAAAACTAAGTAAAGTAAAAAGAGAGTATAAGTCTTATACTATTAATTTAAATAAAGCTATTATAAGTATTATTTAGTCTTTTAATAAGATAACTAATACTTAGAGTATATTAGTAAGTAAGCTAATAACCTATATTAAAAAAGTAAAAAAAAGATTAAATAGAATTAAAAGAAATATATAAATACTAATTATAATAGCTAATAAGAACGAAACGTTAATAAAGAAATATAGAAGAATATATTATAATAATAAGAATAGAAATAAGAAGTTAAAGTATATTTTATAATTTAAAAGAATAATTTTTTTATTTTTTTTACTTTATATCGAAGCTTCTCTCGTTATAAGTAGTTTAAAAGTTAAAATTTAGCGTATATATTTAAGTTTTATAGACGTATTTTTAGTAGTAATAAGAGATAGTTTTTACTAATCTTCTAAAGAAATAAGATACTTAGTAATAGTTAATAATTTAACTAAAAAGCGAATATTAATATAATTACTCCTTATATAGATATAGTAATTTATTAGTAAAACTAAGATTATATAATATATAATTATAAGTTAAAGATCTAACTTTTATTTAAGTTTAAATATATTCGTTATCTATAATTACTAAGTAGTATTAAACGTCTACTCTATACTAATTCTTATACTTAATATTTAGTTATTAATAGTTCTTTTATTCTTAATTAGAGCGTAATAATCTTTTAGAATAAAACTAAAAACGCCTAACTCTATAGAGTAAGTATTATAGAATACTATTAGATTTAGCTAGAATAGAACTAAGCTACTTAGACTATATAGTAAGCGAAGTATCGTTAAAACACTTAGTATACGTAGATCTAATAAGAACTTAGTATATATATATACTAAGCTAGATCTTAATAAATAAGCTTAAAAAGATAATTTCTTTTTAAGTTCTTTTTCTCTTCTTTAAGAATTAATTTATTACTTTAATATTATATATAAATATATATACTTACTAATCTTATATTATTATAATACTTTAAGACTTAATTTAAGAATTATTTTTAATAATTCTAATTTTTTAATTCTTTTAAGAAATAGTAATTCGAGATTAGTATAATTTTAACGTTATAATTATAATCGTAATATATCTANTAAATTATTTTTATTAGAAATAATATTAAATTAAAATATTAATATTATAATATAATTTAAAGTACTAAAGTATATATCTAAAATTAATAAAAATAAGAATTAAGATAATAATCTTAATATTAATTTAAACTATAATAATAATAATAACTAAGAATTAAAGATAAATCTAGATTAGAGTAATAAAGATTAAAAATAATCTAAGCTTATTATTAATAAATATATAATAGAAGCTACTTATTATTAAGATATACTAGTAAAGTAATACTATCTTAATACTCTTAATTAAGAGATTAGATTACTAAAACGAGATATAATATTAAGTACTTATACTTATAATATAGATAAAAATATATTTTAAAGAGAATACTTTAGAGTTATTCTTAATTACGAGTTTTAAAAGAATCTTAAATAGTATATAGAAGAGTAATATTATAAAAAGATCTTAATATTAACTTTATTTAAAGAATCTCTTAATATATAAGAATAAGAATATTCGTAAGTATTATAACTAATACTATAAAATAGAAAAAGGATTTCGTCTTAGTATTAAATACTTTTATATTAAATAAGATAGAATTCTTTAAGTACTCTAATTTATTAAACTAGATTTAAAAGAATAATAGTATATTATCGAGTTAAAAAATCCTAATAAGTAATTTATTTAAAAGAAATTTAAAAATATATTTCTAAATTAAATTAAAGATTCTATTAATTATAATCTTAATATATTTTAAATATACTTAAATACGTAGTAGAGACTAAATTAAATAATTTAATAATTTAATATCTATCTAGCTTCTTTAAAATTATAAATAAATCTTTATATTAAAAGTTAATAAATAATTTATCTATTTATAAGATTATAATCTAAGATCTAAGTTATTATTACTAATATATAATTAATTCTTATAATAAGAAATAAGTTACTATTCTTAATAATACGATTAAAGACTAATTAGTATAGAAGTAATATAAACTCTTTATAAAGTTAATATATAAATAGCGTATTAATCTCGTGTAAAAATTATAGAGAATTTAATTAAAATTCTTTAAAGCTATAGCTAAAAGATAGTTATTATAAATACTTCTTATAAAAATATAGTAATAATAAATTTAAAAATAAATTAAATTATAAATAAAAAGAAAAGAATAAATATTTAAAAATTATTTAATATTATAATTATAATAAAATAGAATATTACTTAACTACTTATAAAAAATTTAAGAAGTTAAAAAATACTAACTAAGTTTCTATTAAATTAGTAAATAACTATAATATATATATAGTTAAAATAGAAAAAAAAGATAATCTCTTATTAAAAACTTTATATTAATAAAAGTAAAAAGAAAAGTAATCTCTATTTTATTATTAATTTATAATAATTATATTATTCTAAATTAAAATAGTTATAATATTATTACTATTTAGTTTTATTTAAATAATAATACTAAAATAAGCGTAATTAGTTAACGCTTTACTTTAAAATATAATTTAATTAAGATTAATACTTCGCTTTTTATATTAAATTAAATAAATAAAAAGTCTACTTATTATTATAAAGCTTATATTATATTATTTATACTTCGCGATAATTAGATATATAAGAAACGATATAAATATATATTTTATACTATTAATAAAGAAAAGCTATTTTTAACTCTAAATTTTTTTATTATTAATAAAAAATAAATTAAAATTAATATTATAAAATAAACTTAGTATTTTAATATAAATAAATAGTTATTTAAGATTTTAAAACTTTAAAAATTTATAAATTTTTTAAAAAATTATAAGATTATCTATATCTTAGTAATAATTAATATAGCTTTAATATAATCTAAATATATAATTAACGTATTATTAGCTAATAATATATATATAAATAATATAATATTAAAGCTAAAGATTCTAAAAGAGTTAAATAAATATAAGAATATATTTTTAATTAAGAAAGTAAGTTACTTTCTATCTTATAAAGAATATAATTATATAATTAAGATTATAGTAAAGTTATTATTTAGCTCGCTATATAATCTATTTAATATTAAGCTAGTAACTCTAAGAAGCTATCTAAATAATATTTTAATTAAAAGATAAATCTAATATTCTATTAATTTAATTAAAATATTTATTCTCTTTATTTCTAAAAAGAACGAAGAGCTATATTTATATATT
>JAEUBB010000138.1:3984-22350 GCA_018257885.1 Parmelia sp. 050094 | reverse complement strand
ATAAATTAAATAAGATAATTATAAAGAATTAATATTTATTATCTTTAATTAATAAGATACTAAATTATTTAAATAATATAAAGTAATTTACTAAATTAAATTTAAAGAATACTTATTATTATATTTAAATTTATAAAAGTAACGAGTAAAAGATTATATTCTATATATACTATAATTATTTTAAATATCTTATAATACTATTTAATCTTATTAATACTTTAACTACTTTTTAAGCTTATATTAATAAATCTTTAATAGAATTAATAGACTAATTTTATATAATTTACTTAAATAATATTCTTATCTATTCTTAATCTTATATAGAGTATATTAAATATATTAAATAAATACTTAATTAACTTTAATATATAAGTTTATTTATAAATTTAAAAAAATATAAGTTTTTTATTATAAAAGTAAAGTTTCTTAATTTTATTATATTAATTTATAATATTATAATAGATTCTTATAAAGTAATTATAATTTAAAAGTAATTTAAATTTAAAAGTTTTTATAATATATAAGTCTTTCTAAACTTTATAAATTTTTATTAAAGATTTATTTATTATTACTTTTAAATCGCGAGCTCTTTAATAAATCTATTAAAAAAAAATAAAAAAAGTATTAAATTAAAACTATTTAAATAGCTTAAAAATATTAAATATATATTTAATATATTAAAAGATATCTTTATAAATACGTCTTTATTACGCTATTATAATTTTTAGCTTTTAATATATATTAAAATAAACTCTTTAAGCTTTACTTTAATAGATATTTTAATTTAATTATTTAAAAAAACTAAGTAATAATACTTTATAGTCTTCTATTTAAAAAAGATAATTAATATAAAATAAAATTATAAGACTTATAATTAAGAGTTTTTTATTATTATAATAATCTTTAAATATTAGCGTTATTATTTTAAGAAAAGTATTTATCTAATAAAAGTCTTAATAGATTATAATAATTTTAAGTACTTTATAAAATTATTAAAGTTAAATAATAAATAAATTAAATAGATTATAAAGCTTTCTAGCTTTAATTTTTTTATTTTATATAAATTAAATAAGACTAACTTTATAAACGCGCTATTAAGATAATTAAATTATAGAGATAAAAATAAAATAATAAATAAGATTTTATTTACTCTATAATAAAAGCTAATTAGAATAGAAAATTTAATAAATTCTATATTTTTTATTATATAAGAAGTATATAGATATAGCGTAGTTAATATTAATAATAAATATATAAAAAGTATAAAAAATATCTTATCTAAATATAATTTAAATATAAATTAAAAATACTTTTTAAATACTAATATTAGAGAAGAAATAATTAGTTTAAAAAAGATACTTATTAATTTAATAGCTATAATAATATAAAAGATATATTTAAATATAATATATTCTTTAAAATTTAAAGAATCTTTATCTTAATTTTAAAAAAGTCTAAATAAGATACTTACTTAATATAATTATAATATAGCTAAGAAGTAGCTTAACTTTATTATTAAAATTATTAATTATAAATAGCTTATTTTATACTTAATAGTTAATATATTAATTATTAATAAAATAATATTTAACTTAAATAGTAAATCTATTTATAAACTTATTAAAATATTTTAATAAGAGAATACTCTTATTAAATAATATAAAGCTAATAAAGTATAAAGTACGCGAATATAAAATATTAAAGCTTAAATTATAAATAATTAGAGATTATTAAATTATAATAATAAATTATATATCTTTAGTGAGACTTTTATCTATAAAGAGCTATTAAAACGCTATTATAATAACTCTATAATAGACTATTTTAATATAGTTAAAACTCTTAAGTTAATTAATTATAAATATTATTAGAATAGTATTAAGATAGATATTAAAGAGTATATTAAAATATATAATATTTATTAATATATTAAGATTAAAAGATATTATTCTTATAGTAAGTTAAGAGCGCTTTTAATCTTAATAGAATTTTAAAAGAAAATTATAATAAACTTTATTATAAATTTATTATTAAATAAATATAAAAGTATTATTTATAATATAATTCTTATAGTAGTAGATAGATATATTAAAATAATTAAATATATCTTTACTAATAAGATAATTAACGTAATTTAGCTAGAAGAGCTATTTATAAAGAAAATTATTCTTAAATATAATATATTAAAAGATATTATAATAAATTATAAATCTATCTTTATAAATATATTTTAATTATAAATATATTATTAATTAAAGATAAAATATAGACTAAGTACTATCTTTTACTCTTAAATAAATAACTAGATTAAGCGTTAAAATTAAATATTAAAATATTATCTAAAAATTTATTACTTAAAGTAATAAAATAATTAAATATTATTATTATTACTTATAAGATTTATATATATATAAAGTAAGTATAAAATAATTAATTATAATCTATTTAAAGTATTATATAGATTTAATCTAATATTCGAATTAAATTCTAAAAACGATACTTTAAAAGAGAAGATACTCTTAATAATAAAATTTATTAAAGAAATTAATATAATAAGATAAGAGCTTAAAAGATATTAATAAAGTATATTTAAAATATAAGCGAAATCTTATAATAAGAAATATAAATCTTAAATATATAAAAAAGAAAATTTAATAATATTATTTATTTAAAATCTAAAATAAAAATAGCTAAATTAAAAGCTATTTAATAAAGTATTAAATCTATTTTAAATTTAAAAGTATATTAATAAATAAATTTATTATTTATAATTATTATCTTTTTATTAAATCTATTCTATTTTTTATATATTATTACTTAAGTCTTATAAATAAAGACTAAGCGATATCGCTATTTTAGAGTATTCTATAATAGATCTTATTAATAATATTAAAAAAAATAAAGTAGAGAAAATCTTAAAAAGATAAAAATAAAAAAATACTATTAAATACTTTATTTATTAAAAGAGATAGCTCGAAGAATATAATTAATAAATTATAGAATAGAATATAAAATATATATAAGATCTAGTTAATAAGTTTAATAAAACGAGGTTATATAGACGAAAAGTATAGTAGATATATATTAAAAAAAGGACTTAAAGATTAATAAATTTTAAAAAATTAGTCTAAAGATTATTATAATAAAAAATATAACTATAAAATTAAAGAGAACTAAAAATAATTTAAAGATTTATTAGTAAAATATAAGTTTATTATATTATAGCTAAAGCTATAGTATTATCTAAATATAAACTAATTACTAGTTTACTTCTTTATAATAATATTATTACTATTTTTATTACTAAAGAAGATAAAAGAATTATCGCTTTTCTTATACTTTATTTTTACTTTATTATTATTATTATTACTTAATATAACTAACGTATTAAAGATATTATTATTATTATTAAAGTTTATCTCTTTATTATTATTATTATTAAAGAGAGAAGAAGAATTATTAAAAGTCTATAACTTCTTTAAATTTATAGATAATAAGCTTATCTAATATAAAGTTAGCGCTAATACTATATAATAGAAAAGTATATTAAATATAAAAAGAACTTACTTCTATTTAAAAAATATTATAAATATTATTTAAGATATTAATAATATAGTAAAGTAACTTCGTCTAATTAATCTATACTATAAGATTATTTAACTTCTTATAATTATTAAAGCGGTTATATATATATTTATTATATATTAGAATTATATTAAAGATTTTCGTAGTCTATTTAAGAAAATAAGTAGATATATATTATAAATAATTTATAATTTATTCGCGATATACTATACGCTTATAGTATATATAGCGCTAAAGTAAATTATTAGCTAAGCTATAAATCTTTATTATAGATAAAATCTTAAATTTAATAAATTAATAAATAGAATCTCTATATTTCTATTATATATAGTATAGATTTACTTATAAAATTATAATTAATACGTAACGTTATATAATAATTATATTTCTTTAATATACTACTATTATAATCGAATATAGTATTATAATCTCTAGATTAATAGTTATAAGTCTTATAAATATAGTAATAATAAATATTCTTAATTAACTCTTTTACTTTTATAATAGAACGCTTAGTAATAGAAAACGCGAGAAGTTATAAATATATTAGAAATATATATATAACTACGAGTTTAAAAACTTATAACTAAGATAATAAGAATTAGATAAGATTATAAATTAGCTTTAAAGATATAAATATTAAGAATATATTATATATATATTTATAATAAGTTTAGTCTATATTAAGTAGATATAAAGTAGATTAAAGAAAATAGTTATATAGATTACTAAAGAAGAAGTATAAAAAAAAATAATAACTTTATATATAAACTTATACTTAATACGTAGTAAATATTAATACTCTTACTTTATAATAATTATAATATATATTCTAAATCTATAATAATAATTATAAACTTCTATATTTATATTAGTATTACTATATTACGTATTAATTCTATATTATTATTTATAATAATTTTATTAACTAGATCTATATAACTATAGCGCGTATCTAAAGTATATATACTAGTATAAAGTAATTTATATAATATTAAAAAAAGAAAAACTCTTTCTCTTATATTTTTTAAAAAGAAAAAGAATTTAAAGAGTTTTTATAAGTTCTTTTATTAATATAAATACGCGAGCTCTCGCTCTAATCTTATAGATTATAATTCTAAGTTTAGCGTAAAGTTTATTTAGTATACTATATTATAGCCCGAATAGAGACTATAATTAATAAAGAAGAAAAGAGAAAATAGATTTAAAAATAAATCTTTATAAAAGAAAGATAATTATTAAATTTAGCTAGAATAGAACTAAGTTACTTAAACTATATAGTAAGCGAAGTATTATTAAAATATTTAGTATATATAGACTTAATAAGAACTTAGTATATATATATATTAAGCTAAATCTTAATAAATAAGCTTAAGAAGATAATCTCTTCTTAAATTCTTTTTCTCTTCTTTAAGAATTAGTCTATTACTTTAGTACTATATATGAATATATATACTTACTAGTCTTATATTACTATAATACTCTAAGACTTAATCTAAGAATTATTTCTAATAAATACCTCTAGAGTATATTTTAATAGAAGGCCGAGCCGATTATTAAATTAACTTAATATAGTATATATTAACTCTATCTATAGAATAATTTATTATCTATTCTATCTCTACTATTATTAAATCTATACTATATTATAATAGTAGTAATATCTTAGCTATAGCTATTAGTATTATTTATCTACTAATTTAGATATTATTCTACTAGTTATATTTAATAAGAATCTCTATAATTTAGTTACTAAGTTATAGAGAAGAAATTATCTAATTATAATACTTCCGCTACGCTTAAATTAATTAATTTATAAATAATAATCTAATTAAATTAATAACTCGTATAATTAATAGAAAAATAATTATTATTATATTCTATTTATAAAAAGCTCTTAAATTCGACTACTTTAGCGTTAACGCGTTTTTATAAAACGTTTATAATTTAGCTAATTACTTAATTTACTTAGAAAATCTATTATTAATTAAGACTCTAACTTCGAAAGAATAATATTAAAATTAGAATTAAATCTCTAAATTTAATAAATTTTATTAATTAGCGATATAGTAATAATAAATTATTAATTTCTCTATTTTAATATATATAATTAAGATATTTCGCGAAGAAATATTATATCTACGCTAAGAAATTTTCTTAATATTTAATTTAATAAGCTCTATTATAGCTACTTTTATAAAGATTTTACTCTTATTATCTTTATTCTTTATCTTATTAATAATAAGTAATAATATACTAACTAGAAATAGCGATATAAGTATATTAATAATATTAAATAATAATTAAGATAATAAATATAAAGCTAAGCTAATATTTTTAATTTAATAGCTATAAGATTTAGCGTTTTTAGTACTTTTATAAAATATAATACGAATAATTATTATTAAAGTATTTAATTAATCTTTAATATAATCTTTAAATAAAAATAAATTAGTATTATTTATTATTAACTTTATAAAATATTTAGTAAAATTAAAGTTAAAGAAAATTAACTACTTTAATTCTACTACTAAAGAAAAAGACGATAAAGTTAATATTAAAAAGTATATTATTTATAAAGATATTTATAAATTTATTAAATAGATTAAGATATACGCGTAATAAAATTTAATATAGAAGTTAGACTACTTATCGCTAAGTATCTTTAAGATAATATAATTAAATAGTACTTTAATAAATTAAGTAGTAATAAGAGAATATTATTAATCTATATAATATTATATAATAAATAGATTTAAGTACTTATAAAGTATTTTAAGATAAAGATCTCTATCTTACTAGTTTTACTTTATAAGATTAAGTATAAAGTAGTAGATATTAAAAAAGAAGTCTTAATATATTAATATATAAATAAGATTTTTAAGTTTATAAAATTCGCTAAAATTAAGTTTATTAAGAATTATATTAATTATATCTATATAAGTTTTATATATAAGTTTAAATAAGATCTCTATACTTTAATAAATACTATTACTATTAAGAAGTATCTTAATAATCTTAATAAATATTAAGAAATCTAGAATAAACGCGTATAATAAGAATATTAATAATCTTTATTATTATAGACAAGTCGTAGTATATAAGAAACTTAATTATTTCTATAGAAATCTTAGTCTAAGTAGCTAGAAAGCTATTTCTAAAAGAAGCCTAGTAAGAATATTCGAAATAGTCTAAGTTTCTATAGAAAGAACTAGTCGTAATAATATTCTCGCTAGCGAGAAGAAAATATAGCGATCTCGCTAGCTATAAGTAGAAGATTAATTTAACTTTCTATAATTCTACTATTTTTATACTTTCTTAGTCGGTACTTTAATCTTTAGTAAATATTAGAAAGAATCGAAAGAAGTTATTAATAACGACTTATTAAAAGTAAGAGCTTCTAAAGATCTTTAGAAAATACTAAAAGATTCTTTTAGAAGTACTTAAAAAGTCTTAAAAGCTTCTTTTAAAGATTTTTAGAAAGTATTAAAGTTTTCTTTTAAATATTCTTAGAAGGTATTAATAAATTTCGTAAAAGTTTCTTAAAAAGTCTCGAAAGACTTTTAAGAAGTTTTATTCATAGTTTTTTAGAAAGCGCTAGTAGAAATAAAAGAATTCAACTCTACTTTCTTTAAGTAATCTCTCTTTCTTAATTTAGGAGGTATTAGCGAGATATCGAATAATATTTGTTAGGGAACGAGTGCAAAAGCAGCAAAACCCCGCCCCTAGACCAAAAGAGCGAGTAATCCCGCCAAGACAGCGGAAATTACCCTATTGCAGCCTAAATCCGTAACAATTGCACACTTTTTTAAGTATACGCATGCCCTCATGCGCTGGCAAACGCGTACTCGTAAATAGGGACCCCCCGGGTGCGGTACCGCGCCCGTAAGCTACTCTGTAGCCTGGTGGGCAGCTAGAGAAGGCACGAGGCTTATAAGTCCTTACCAAACCCGAGTGCACCCAGAGTGATCTATCTTGGCTGACCGACCACACCCGGAGTCGAACCAGTGTTGTTATCATTATTAGAGAACGAGTATAAAACCCCGCCTCTAGACTAAAAGAGCGAGTAATCCCGCTAAGATAGCGGAAATCACCCTATTGCAGCCTAAATCCGTAACAATATTTTTAGGTCTTAGATAAGAATATAAGTATTTTCTTTTTTATATTCTCTTATAAGATTCTACGCGTTTTTAAGGTTCTTAATATTATATTATCTATTATACTTAGATTTATATTCTTTCTATTATACTAAGTATTCTATAGCTAGTTCGCGTTCCTTACGTATAACTCTCTTATTAAATAGTCGCTTAAGAATATAGAATTTTAGCGTATTAGTATCTTCTTTAATAAAGACTAAAAAAGAATAATTAAATTATAGATAATTAAATAAATCTATTTCTCGCGATATAGATTCTAGCTATATAATAGTAAATACTAAGTATATTAGCTAATCTTTAAGAACTTTAAGTTAATATACTAGATATCTAATATATATAAGAATTTTAAAAGGCTCGACGTATTATTATATTAGTTTTCTAATAATAGTAAGGTTTATCGAAATATTATAGCCTTTATATAAATATAGAAATATCGAGTTACTAATTTTTAAGAATATTAATTAATATTTCTTATTATAGTAATACTTAATATTAATATTAATAAATAAAATCGCGTTCTTTACTATATTTTTAGTAAGAAGAAAATTTAGTTTTTTAGTAAAAGAAAGTAGATCTAGTACTATATTTAAAATAAAATTATAGACTAGTTTATTAAACGTTTTCTTAATAATTAATAAAATTAAATTATTTAGTAGTAATTAAATTCTTAGTAAGATCTTTAGCTAAAGAAATACTTTATTAAGTATCGTATTAATATAGAAGCGTATTATAATTTTTATTATTTAATTAATATATTCGCTACTACTATTAATTTAGGAATAATAAGTTATAGAATAGAGTAATTTAATTTTAAAATATTTAAATAGTATTTACTAAAGCTTTAATAAGAACTTTTAATTTCTATCTAAGATTAAGACTTTAAAAATTTCTTAATCGATAATTTTAAGTCTATTAAGTAAGATCTCGATCTATTAAGCTACTATCTAAGTAGCTTTTCTAAGTATTCTAGTAACTTACTTAATAAATTTATTAATAATTAATAAGATAGTATTAAAGCCTTCTTAAGAAGCTAATAAGGCGAGAATAAAATTAAGCGTTAATATATAAAATAGAACTAGTAATAACTTTATTAAAAAAAGTAATTTATATAACTAATAATATCTTATCTATAAGACTTAATAGTTTAAGTAGTAACGAATATATTCCCGGAGTAGTCTAATAAGTTCTTAAATATATTAAGATATTAAGATAATTTTATAGTATCTTTAGAATCTAAAATAGTTATTTTTATAAGCTAGCTAAAGAATATTCTTAATTAGTACTTAAAGTATATAAAGACGTTAATAGCTAGTAACTCTATCTATATAATAGACTAAGTCTTAACTTTTTAACGAAAGTATAGAATTTTTTAAAGAAATTTAACTTTCTAATAGAGAATTCTAATTTCTAGTTAGTAAGATTAGTAAAAGATTAGATAAAAGATTTTCTTAATTACCTCTATAAATAAAAGAAAGTAATATAATATTCTCGCTAAGTTTCTTATTCTTATTAATCTAGATAATTAGATAAGTATATTATAGATTATCGATATAGCCTTTAACTAAACGATTCTAAAAGTCGTTAAATATCTTAATAAGTACGTAGATAAATAGTATATTAAGTTTTAAGTATTTTAATATTAATAACTCTTTATTTTAGTTAGTACTTACTAATTATAATAGAGTATTAAAAATAATATACTCTTTTCTAAACTTATAAGTAACGTTAAGATTAAATTAACGTAAGAACTAAAAAGCTTAAATTAATCTAATATTTATTCTTATAATTAAGATAGTTAAGATAATTAAATTTTATTTTATAATATTAAGAATTACGAAGTAATTTATTTAGACTTTAATTAAATATTAAGAAGATTCTACTATATATCTTATTTTCTTAAGTATTTAGATAAATTCTATAATTTCTAATTCTATTAACTAATAGTTCTTTTCGACTAAGATAAGAAGTCTTAATAAGAAGAGAATTAATTATATATCTATACGTAAAGACTACTTACTAGACTTAATTACCTTATTATTCTTAATATAGAAAATAATAACTTTAAATCTAAATTCTTTAGAAGTATCGAGATCTATCTATAAAATCTAATTAAAATTAAAGTATATTAGAATATATAACTTAGAAAGCGCCTTTTAGAGCTTATTAAAGAAGATTTACTTAATAAAAGATACTTATAATAATTTAGTTCTTAATATATAGACTTTCTAAGGATTTCCTTTAACAAGTACTTTTTTTAGAAGTAGTATTTTAAAATTCTAAAGTAGCTAAGCTAACTATATATAGAAATAAATATATTAATATAAGTATTTAATAAAGTCTAAATAGTAATTAAAATCTCTAAAATTCTTTAAGTATTATATATAATTAATTACTTTTAATTTCTCTTTAAAAGTAGTTAGATCTAAAGAATTTATTTTTTAATTAAATAAACTTATATTAAGATAGTCGAGAAACGTCTTCTTTAAACTAATTAAGATATTATATTTAACTAGTAGTATAAATAGTTAACGAAGATAAGATATATACTTAATAAAAGAAGTTAATCTATATATAATATTATTAATATAGATTTAAGTAAAGTCTCTAATTTTATAAAGAATTTTATTAATTTATCTTTATATATAAGAAATAGAGTTTATATTTTCTATTATTAAAATTAAGAATATTTTCTAGCTATAATAACTAACTACTATTTATAAATACTAATAGTTAGAATAAACTTATTATTAATAAAAGAATAATAATACGTCTAGAACTAAGATATATAAGTAATCTTAAAGTCTAGTAATTATATTTATTTATAAAAACGCTAAATAAATATCTTGAACTAGTAAGTTATTAAGATCTTAAATATTAATTATCGATCTATCTTTCTTTTCGCTATTTAAAAGCTCTTTTTAGACTATAAATACTAGATAGCTAAAAGGTATAGACTAAAAAGTTTAAGCTAATCTATCTTACTTATAAAGTTTATTAAAAGTCTTATTAACTACTTCTCTATTATATATCTTTAATAAATAGATTTTAGTCTTTCTATTTCTACTTCTTAGCTTACTTTTCTAATTACTCTTAAGTAGAAGTTTTATTTATTTCTTTTATAGTACGTTAATAAATTCTTCGTTTACTTAAAGTATAAAAAATTTCTTAGTAAGATTAGTAAGAGCTTTTTTAGCGATATTATTTCTATAGACTATAATACTATTTAGTAGCTATTCTTTCCTCGCTAAAAAAGAAACTTCTTTTTAGAAAAAAGAATAACTAATATAGAAAACTTCTAAGATATTTTAACTCTAAAAGTTTATAACTTCTAAAGTAAGTAACTTTATAATAATATATAATAAGACCTTTATAAATAATAACGTTATAATAGTAATAACTATAGTAAAGATCTTTTTTAGCTATTCTAATTTCTTTAAAACTATAGCTATATACTCCGAGCTAAGATTAATATAGAAATAATTCTTAATTTTTATAATAGCGCTTAAGTAGAGCTTTTAAAAAATTTAAACTAAGTAATTTAAATCGTTTTTAATAAGAATTCTAATTATCTTATTATTTATTATATATATAAAGAGAACTATATTCGCTTATTCTATAGACTTAAATATATAGTTATAATCGTTAAGTAAAGATAGTAATAATATAGAAATTAAAATAATTCTCTTACTATATAGTAGAATTATAGTTATTAAGAGAATATAAACTTTTCTTTTAATATACTAATCTTATTATTATATCGTAATAATAATTAACGTCTTATAACTATTAATATATACTTTCTACTTAATAATATTAATAAGAATCTATTTTAAACTAATAAAGTTATTTTTAATAAGTATCTTAATACGTAATCTATTAATTATATATATTTCTTATTAAGTATAAGCGAGAATTTTCTTCTCTTAATTATTAACTTTTAAGAAATAGTAGAGAATTACTAAGTACTTTAATATCTTATATTAAGAAGATTTAACTCTTTAGATCTTAAATAGAGAAGCTATCTTTAAGATTTTAACTTTAAATAATAAACTCGATAATTAAAATTAATTAATAAGAGTAATACTATATTTAGTATTTAGATAAATATTATTATCTTTTTTATTTTTAATAAGTTTAATCTTAGCTATAGTATAATTCTAAGCTTTAAAGTCGAATTTAAAGTCTTACTTAGAGGTAGAAGTAGTTAACTTTATAATTTAAAATACTTTAACTATTATAGAGTAAGTTTACGATTCTTTAATAAGATTAATAAGTAATTCTTATATATTAAGATAAGGTTTTCTCGTTAAGAGGAGTTTTTTAGTAAAGCTTAAGTATTCTTAATATAAGTATTTATAGAGACGAGACTTAAATAAAAAAGACTTATTATAATTATAATAAAAGATCTTAATTTCTATAAATCTTATAAACTATTAATTAAATATACTTAGTAGATACTAATCTTTACTAAAGTAGATCTTATTATTCTACTTATTCTAGCTAGCGTACTAATTTTTTAATTCTATATTTTCTTTTAAAACGAAAATCTTATTAAGCTCTTAAAAACGTTTTTTCTAGCTTATAAAGTTATCGATAATTAATACTTAATAGATAGTTATAGTCTTTAATAAGAAAACCGACTACTATTAATAAGGCTAAAAGTCTAATTATTATTATAATTAATAATTTTAATTTTCGGTGTTTTTATCGTCTCTTTTTAGAAATCCTTAGAATCGATTTTTTAGAAATTTTTAGAATCGATTTCTTGGAAATCCTTAATAATTCGATAATATTAAAGTAAACGTGTTTAGAGATAGTATAATTACTAGTAGCTATTAAGGCTGCGCTTAATCTTAAAAATTTATCTAACTAAACTAATCGTATATCTATTATTAATTTAAATAAGTATACTATATAAGATAAGAAGAAAAAGTCTAATAATCGAAATCTCGCTATTTAGACGCTTACTACTACTATTATAACTAATTCTAATATTACTAGTATAGTTAAGACTATAGATTATTAAGAAATAAAGTTCTATATCTATCTTAAATCTATTACTAAGGCTAATTCTAATAATCTTAGAGTCGTATCTAAAGTACTTAATAATAGTATATCTTAAATTAAGTATTCTTCTTTATTTCTAGAATCTAGATAAAAGAAGTAATTATAGTAATTATAGAAAATAAATCTATAAATACTTAAAAATTAGCGATAATACTTTAATAGATAAATATTAATTAATTCTCGATACTATTAATATTAGCTAACTTAGCGTAAGATAGAATAATCTATATATAAGTAGCTAATTCTTATTAAGTTCTAATATTATATAAGAAATATTTCTTAAAAGTAAGATAATAAAGAGTAACTTTTATAAATTTCTTAAATCTTTTAATAATTATTATATACTATTTCTTAATACTATTCTTATTAGTATATAGATTTATTCGCTTAAGATTAAAAAGTTCTATTATATACTAAACTAGAATAGATTCTCTTAAGATAGTATTAAGATTATTTTAAATTAAGATTACTCTTTTTATAATAATAAGATTTCGAATTCTTTCTATAAAGAGAATTAGACTATAGTAATAGATATTCTTTTTAACTATAATAACTTCTTCTTCTTTATAAGACTTATTAAGATAAGAATTAAAGAAACTAAGATTAGTAGTATTTTATCTACTATTATTATTTCTTAATATATTAGAATCTAAGAGATCTTAAGATTCTAAAGATTCTAATATATTCTAGAGTACGCGTTAGACTTAAACTATAAAGTTAATTATTTAGATAATAAAGTTATATAGCTTCTATAGAGTTATTTATTCTATTATAGATTTATTAGTAGAAGTTTCTAGCGTAGTTACTAACGTAGCTCTAGTAAATTCTATAAATATTATTTTTATAATAGCTTCGAGATTAATCGGTAAATTTAATTTAATTAGATTTAATTTAGTTAATTTTAATATTAATAATAATAGCTATAGTAAATTTTAAAGTCTTTAAAGTTCTTAAATCTTAACTTTAAAGGCTTTTAGAGTAGTATATAGTAAAGACTTATTATAAGCTTAATCTAATAATTAGCTAGATTTAACTAATTAAGATCTTTCTTATACTTAATCTTTCTTTAATAAAGATAAGATATCTTAAGAAATAGATAGTAGTCGGAAATTATTCTTTATAATCTAAATAATAAGTTATTAAATCTTATTAGAAATAAGCTTAATAAATAAATAATTAGTTTAAAGAAATTTATTTAATTAAAAGATTAAAATAACTATTTCTCGAGAAATCGAATTAACTAAATTTAAAGTAATAGTAAAACTTAAGAAAGCTACTTTAATAATTATAAAGTCTTAAGAATAAAAAAGTAGCTGACTATAATAATAATAGTTAAGAAAGAAGACATTTAATAAAAAAAGAGTTAAATAAGTAAGTAGAAAAGATAAAAAAACTTAAAAAAATTTAAGATTCTTTAGAAATTCTTAGCGAATAGTAATTTTTCTAGCGATTTTCTAAATTATCTTATTCGATTTCTAGATTAGTAGATATAGCGAGCGAATCGTCAATTTAACCTAAAAGTAAAAGGCTAGTAAAGACTTTCGAATCTTATTTAGATATTTACTATAAAAGAATTATTAAATATAGTAGCAAAAATTATTAAACGAAAGTCGAAGAAGTTTAAAAATATAGTAGTAAAAGCTTAAGTTATAGTAGTTAATAACTATTTACATTAGCGAAAGAAAGTAGAAATAATAAATTAAATTATTATAGAAATAGTCTTAAGACTTCTAAATTTCTTAAAAGAAATTCTAATAAAGAAACTTCTAGATCTTTTAATAATTAAATAGTATTAAAAATAGATATTACTATTATATTATTATAGATAAGTCGTAGTATATAAGAAACTTAATTATTTCTATAGAAATCTTAGTCTAAGTAGCTAGAAAGCTATTTCCGAAAGAAGTCTAGTAAGAATATTCGAAATAGTCTAAGTTTCTATAGAAAGAACTAGCTATAATATTTATTATCTTTAAAATTATCTTATCTTTAGAGTTATTCTTAATCGTTATTTAAATAGCGCGATTAGATATTTTAGAAGATTACTTATTAATTTAAAATATCTTATTATAGATTAAATACTTTATATAGCTAATAAATAACGTAGTTTATATAATAATAATATATATTATCTACTTTTAAAACTTTATTATAAACTATTAATAAGTAAGTTACTTTATTATATTTAGTCTTTTAATAGCGATCTTTTTATTTATTATAATAATTAGATTAGACTTTTCTATTAAATAGATATTAATAAAATTAAGAAGAAAGTTATTCTTCTTATTAAAATTTATAAAAAGAGTATTTAAATTTATTCTATATAAATCGCTTTTTATAATAGTAGTTAGAGTAGTAGCGATTAGCTACTACTTATTAAAATAATATTAATAAGAAAGAATTATCGTTAAAGAAGAAACTACTAGCAAAAAAAGATTAATATATTTAAAAATAATATACTAATAAATCTAATAACTATAACTATAAGTATAATTATAAAAAAGAATTATTTTAATAGTATTTTATTATATTAGTTCTATAGTTCGAACTATTTAAATATTAAATATATAATAAATTCTTTACTTTAAATAATTATCTATATATATATCTTAGAAATTAAGAACTTAGAAGAGATAACTATATATATATATATCTAGAATAATCTATAATATATATAATAAAAAAGTAAAAAGAGTTTAAAATTAAGAACTTTTAAATTAATATTTAGTTTAAATTTAGTCTTAGCTCTAATTTAGATAAGACTTAATTTAATAAAATATTTAAAAAAAAGAATATTTAAATTATTAATTCTAATATAGACTTAAATATAAAAATAAAATTTAGTTATACTTATTATAACTAATACTATACTTAATTAAATATTTAATTAGATTCTTTTAAAGATAAAGATATCTATATAGTATATACTAACTTAAAAATTAATATAACTATAATAAATTATAAATTAAAAGAGAAAGATCTTTTCTAAATATATATTTATATTATAATCTTTCTTATATATATAAGAGATATCGAGAATAATATTTATAAAATTAGTAAATATATTATTTAAGAAATCTTCTTTTTAAAAAAAAAAGATAAAAAAGATTAATTAGCTATTATAAAAATTAACTTATATAAGATTTATCTTATTAATAGCCTAGCCGCTAGTATACTAATAAGAAATAATATTTTTATTCTAAAAGAAATTAATCTACTCTTTTTAAAATAAGTAGTTAATATTAATAGCTATAGAGTAAAGATTTCTATTAAAGTATATTCTAAAGAGTCTTTAATAAAGTATATAATTAATTTTAAGAAAATAATTATAGTATTTTTAAATTCTTTTATTATAGTTTCTATTTATTATCTTAATTTACTAGATTAAGACTTTATATTTAAATTTATTAAAGACTTAACTCTTACTCTCTATACTAATCTAATTAACTAGTTAATAAGAGATATTCTAGTTAAGAACGCGATAAATAAGTCTATTTATATTTAATAAAATATAAGACTAAATTATCTAGCTAAGCTATCTATTAATAGATATTATTATATTATAAAAGAATAAGAGAACGTTATAAAACTTATTATATATTATTTAAAGAAAGAATATTATTAATTATTTATTAAAGAGTTCTTTAAAAAGCTTTTAAAGATTAAAAAGATTATAGTAATTACTATACTAGCTATTAAAGTAAAAATAATAATACTTAATTAACTTTTCTTAAAACTTATTTCTAGTATAATAATAGCTACTTTAATATTTAATTTTAAAGTTATAATTATAATACTAGATATAGTACTATTAAATAGAGTAATAGTATATAATAATATATTTAAATTAATATAGATAATTATTAAGTTTTTATTAATTTAGAAAAAGAAAGAATTTATAGATATATTTAAAATTAAATAAATATAAATACTCTTATATTTTAATTAGAAGACTAAATTATTAAAGATTATATAAATTTATTCTTTAGAAGCTAATATTAAAAAGGTAATTAATAAGATTTTTAATAAACTTTATAATTAAGAATAAATAAGTTAAATTAGTAAATTTATCTCTTTTAATTACTTAGTCTTTATTATCTAGATTATTAAATTAGATAGTAATTATAAAGAACGTATTATTATTAATATTTAAGAATTAAATACTATTATTTAGATAAATATCTATTTATTATTATTATAAATAGATATAATTAGTATAGTTAAGAGCTATATATATATTATTATTATTAACTATATAAGCTTCTTCTATTAATAGTAAATATACTTAGAAGATCGCTATAGAATAATAGTAATTATATATTAAGATTAGAAAACCTTTAATATAGCTATAATAAACTATAAGAACTTATTTACTTATATTTAATATTAGATTAATAAACTACTACGCTCTTATTATTAATATATCTATATATATATTAATAACGTTATTATTTATTTTATAACTTTTAAGAATTATATTAAATACTTATAAGTAGTTTTAAGTCTTTTTATTAAATTTAATATATTAATTAATTTAAAGAAGATCTTTATTAGCTATTTTTTTATTAAACTACTAGATTAGAAAATTAATTCTTTTAAATTAACTATTAATAAAGAAAAACTTAAAGTAATTATCTTATTAAAATTTCTATATATTTTAAATATTTTAAAGTATTATTTAGAGTTTACTAACTAGTTATAATAGTTTATAAGTTATTACGTCTTTATAATTAAGTTTTTATTAGATTAAAAAACTAAGCTACTTATAAAAATCTCTTAATTAAGATAGTAGTATTAAGACTACTTTAAATATACTTATATTAAAAACTCTATAGATAAGAAGATAATCTCTTTTTATACTATATAATAAATTCTAACTAGAACGATATTATTAATTTACTTTAATAATAACTTAGTACTATTTATAGATATAAATATTAATAAAATAGATAAGATAGATATAATAGTTTATTACGTTAATAAAAAGATTTCTAACTTTAAAAACTATTTAAATTATAAGAAAGTAAGACTTATACTCTTTTTTAATAGAGTTTTAAAGAGCGCTAAAATATATTATTAACTAATTAAGTTAAAACTCGTTAGAATTATATAGATACTAATTAAAATTTAATATATAATAGATATTATTTTAAAAACTATTATTTATATTAATTATAATATAGTCTTAGAAATAGTTAAATAGATTATTTTAATAATATCTTTTATTAATAAAATAAATCTTTAATTAATATAAATATTTAACTATATTTAACGATTTAAAAATATTAAGTTTCGCTATAAAATAGGCGCTAAATATATTATTCTTAACGCTCTATTAAGACTTTCTTATAATAGCTCTTATAAAATTAATAAGACTAAAGATTAACTTAATATCTTATAAGTATATACTTATATTATTATAATACTAGTTAAGATAGCTTTAGAGTTTAAAAAATATATTTTTTAAAAGTATTAAAATAATCTTACTTAGCTATAAATACTCGATATTCTAAAGATTAATAATAATATTAATAAGAACGCGGCGAAACTTTCTTTT
>JAEUBB010000137.1:0-84434 GCA_018257885.1 Parmelia sp. 050094 | reverse complement strand
AGGCTTGGTTGGGAGGCTGGGGTTGTGTTTTTGGTGGGGGCGTGGGGTGGGATGGAGGTGGGGGGGGGAAGGGTAGAAAGGGGGGGGCGAAGGGCTAGGGAAGGATGGAGGGTCTGCGAGATAAGGTTGGGGGGTGAGGTGGGAGGTTGGGAAGGGGGGTGATGGCGTAGGGAGGGATAGAAGAGATAAGGGGATGGGTGGGGTTTTGTATGAACCTCCGGATCGCTGAGTTGGAGTAGGTTGAGAAGCTGAGTCTGTGGGAGGACTTGCGAAGTTAAAGTAATGAGAGATGTGATTGCGTTGATTTGCTAATGGTTTCAGACAATGGTTGCGCATTGAGAGATGATTTGCTGGATAGCTAGTGTCGGATTGAGAGGCATGTTGAATGCCCTTGTGACAAGTCCCTTCTCTTCCCTGTTCCGTGGTTTGTTAGCAGTATGAAAGTGATGATTTTGGTCAAGTATGAAATCAGAGAAACAGAACATCAGCAAGGACGGTCGAAGTGTGGCTCTCCCACTTGCTCCCTCTCGGATGTTTGCACTTCTATTCCGTGCCTGGAATCCGTCTCCGACCCACAAGGTCACTCGCTCTTCTCTTTTTGTGCCATCTTGGGTAGCGTCCCGTACACCCTGTTCGGCTGGATAGGAGTACCTCGCACATTCTTCTCGTCTTCATTTTCAAACACGAGTTCCAAGTGCTCGCCGTCGCCCTGGCTGTCGCGAATGGCTAAGACGCGGACGGGAAGCGTGAAGATATGGAGCTCCATGATACCAGCACAGGTATTCTTGAGGAGGGTGGTGGGGGTGGAATTCATGGCTAGTGCTGTCACTTCGCCGATGGAGTCCCAGCATGTAGAGGAGATTCCTTTTCTGTGAGTAAGTAGAAGTTGACCTATAAAGGAGAAAGGGCTCTTACCAGAGATTCCAGCATATAGGACATGACCGAGGGCAATAGTACAATACAAAAGCAGAAAGGTGATTGCGACCTTCGGCGACGTACCCCGGATGTTGTAGGCATAACCTTCGATCGTGGAGTCCACGCGCAACTTCACCCAGTCCTTGCTTTCTTCCGGATCAACGGTGAATATATCTCCTTTACCGGAAAACCAGTAGTCTCCATCGAGTTCACTTAAAGCGTCAGGTTTCACAACCATCTTGATATCTCCCTGAAGTGTACCAGTAGCGCCAATACTTGCGAGACCATTAGCCAGAAGACCAGTTAGGGCCCACTTGGCTATGTTGGTTTGTTGTCGAGAACTTAACTCTCCGACCGTTGAGTTTGTAGACATAAGAGCATCGATCACGGTTGTGTTCAAGGCCGGTAAAAAAGGGTTTAGATAGCTTGCCCAGGCCTCTGTTACGATCACTCGCTTTTCAGGGAAGCGAGGAAGAAAGTAAAAGGTGACACTTGAGCTAGCTTCACTCTCCGCTCGCGTTATTCCGAATTCATGGGTCTCCGCTTGCGTCATTCCGACTCCATGAGCTTTGCTGCTATTGTAATCAAACCCCGTCGAAGTGGCAGACAAGTCAGCGACACTCGTTGTGAAGGTTGTACCACCAGCAAATGAGGAAGTGTTAATCAAGGAAGAACCCCAGCCGGCACCGAGGCTGCAAACTATAGTCTCTTGCGTCAGATTAGTCGTTAACCGAGGAAGTAAGACGACAGCGCCGATTGCAGAGCCATTGAAAGGGTCTTGCGGTAATTCGACCCATCTGAGCCGACTTGCGGTGAGGGAGCCAGGGGTTCCAAGAAGTTGTTGCTTTGTGATACCAGGATATATGAACGAGTGAATACCTAATACTGAGTCGTTGTATTTAGATTGATTCAGCATCGTATTCGCGTCAACCACCGGAGGAACTGGGAAAGCAACGGCGCTATCATCTTGTGGACCATAGATGATGTCTTTTGCACATGAGGCTATAGAATAGGGCTGATAGTAACCACTGTTGATAGCGTGCACTGAATCTTGTCGTTGTAAAACGCTGCCGTGTCCAGTTGTGGAGACGTTAGACATCGATTGAACCCACAGATTTCCCGTTTTAGTCAAGGCATCTGCAACTACTGCTTGTTGTATAGTTGCCACGAACATCTGTGGATCGAATCCATCTCGACTGTTATCGAAAATGGTGGAGATCGAAAGACGGCGCTGCGAGCCATGGCCCGTCACTTCTACCCAATCAGGAGTATCAAGCTCGTGAAGCAAAGCCAGGTATTCGGTGCCGAAACTGTTGACTGCAGTGTAAATAAAACTCTGAATCGCTTCCCATCCGTGAGAAGGACATGCAAAAGTGTAGATATCCGAGACATTGGCGTTCAGGCATTGCTCCGGCACGTCGGACACATTAGTACTAGTGGGTGGTGAGCAACGATATCGCATGCATTGAAAGTAAGGAGCTTGTGTACTGACCGGCTCGGCCAAAGACTATCAGAGGTAACATTGATCCAGATGTTTGTACTTCCGGCTGGCCAGTAATCCAATCTGGGGACAAGGAGGATGGCACTTGACGGGCCGGTGACTGCGGCAAGGAAGATTGATGTAGCGACCACAGACAGTAAACATAGCTTATTTTTCGAATGAATGTTTCTCGAACTGATTGTACCCCAGAACTCCATGGACCAGAGATAGCTAGCTTGCGATATTTGCAGACCAGAGAAAAGTGCTCCGAACGGTATGCCATCCCCAAGCATCAACTCGTATCTCACGTACGAGAAGATCACAGCGGATAGAGATGCTTGTATAGCTATTTCGTGCATTTTGGCTCCAAACTGGTAGTAAGCTAGATTGTACACATGGTATCCCACGAAATAAGTATTCCAGTTTAGCACAATCTCCCACAAGGCCACGCCTACTGGGAAGACGTGGATCAAGGCGCGTAGTAAGGCTGTAATCCGATTCCTACGTATGGCAACCTTGGTTTTCTCGGTATATCCTTTCCCCACAGCCTGATAACGCAAAAACAAAAAAAACGAGAACACGACGTTGAGACCCAGGACTCGACATAAAGTCTTGATACCATCTTGTAACTGCTTCCCGGAGCGTTTCCAGAGTTGAGAGAGAGGCATGGATAAGGTCGATGGGAAAGAGATGAGAATGAATCAACCCAGTGGCTTCTCAGGGAATTGGTTGGACGGGTAAGACGTTGTATAAAACACCGTATGATTTCGTATCTTGTGATTGAGATATACCCGGAGAGGCTTAATCCAAGTGGAGAGCGGAAAAAAATGGATTTCCAGGCCGAGGGGGGGCTTTTGTCAACAAGATAGTAGAAGGACCGTGAATCAGATCCAGAGCGAGTCTTATATACATGAAAAGCGGGGCCAGACCCCTTTTCTATCGCTCTGTCAATTTGGTCATTCGAGCTGCAAAAACCAACCAAAGGACGAGGCGTTGTTTCATGCAAAGATGAAGGGCTCTAGAACAAGCCTTTGGCGGCTAGCAAGTCTCTTCATCCTCTGGCACAGCAATGAGGCTGCGAAATATGCGTGTGGGTCAGTCGAGAGATATCGATCTGGAGTTACCCATGCATCGTATTGTACGGATTACAGTGGAAACCGGCCCCCCGGTAGTTCCGTTCCCGCATGTTATCTGCCCCATCATGCAGCTCTATCCCCACCTATTAGACTTCAACGATCTTGACTATGTTTCTCTCATCATCCTGTAAACCTTTTGGACGAGCGTGGCACATCGAACATAGCTTGCACAGGCGCTTATCACATGGATCTTGCTACTCGGGCTGCCCCTCGTTCGGAAGGTGCTACCTTTTAAGAAGAAAATAACTTGGGGTGTGGCCGTTGCACGGGAGCGCTACCTACTCGCAAGCTGGACGATGGACCAGGTCACGTGCAGGGCGCACTAAGCTTGTGTCCAACGAAATATACAATATCCTTCAGCGAGGTGCATGACCTGGTCGATCATCTTACTTACAAGTATTGCAGTATCCAAGAGGGAGAGGGGAGTCAATCTCAAGAAGGGCTGTTCAACAATTGGTGCGCGTCTGACTGTTATTTGCTAAGGCCGCACGCAAAGTCACTCGTGACCAAAAGCGAAAGGCAGCCAAGAGACAGCTGGCTGAACTCGTGAGGAGATGCTTTTGCTGATCTCGTAGGCAACTGACGCCTCTTCTTGTATCTCCAGCAGACATATAATTCTTTCCCTATCCGCAGCCCTCAGGAACGATCTTCATCACGTTGTAAGTAATTTCCGCATGTACTAAAACAGACAGCCCTTTCGACACCGTCGTTGGGTGCGGCAAAAACCTTTTCCTACAACATACAGGCAGCAGGCTTAGCTGCGGCTGAAAGCAACCCGCGCCTGCACCACCTCAATGGGTTTGCCGGTCTGCGCCTGTTACCAATCAATATCATCTATGCAACCATCTACGCCCGAGCATGGCATATGCAGGTCTAACGTCCCCATACATGCAAACCATGCACTCCACGATGCAGGTCTACTTAGCCATGGAGCTTTGCCGCACGTACTCCGGAACTCTAGTACCTTTTGTAACCTACCCCTCAGCCTCAGCCTACAGTACACTCCGATGAGCGGAAATGATCCATTTGTGCTGCGGCTCAAAGCCTAAGGGGCATCGGCGTAGGTGGTGTCATTATGACTAGGTATTATGTACTCTCCTTCTTGAACTGAATGAAGGTGTAGGTGGAATTAGGCAAATTCAGAAAAGGAAGAGTAAGCTAGGCTGTATCATTCCATCCTTTGCCTTTGGTCCTCATGGTTTGCGCGAGATCAAACTACCCATCACGTGCTGATTTTATGTAAGGCTTTCATTGCTTTCAATAGTGAGTTTGAATCGCCGGATACTTCTCGTATGTTCCCGTCAACGAGAATTGTCTACAGAAGCAAATCGCAGAAATGTTTGCAAATCAAACACAGTGTGGTAGCTCATGGCTTGTTGAGTTTCTTTACAAAAGCCTGCTCCTTTGCTACTTTTCACTGAGGCACTTTTCCTTTGAATTTGCCTCTTGCCACTCCAGCAGCAACGGCAGCAACGCTGTTGGCTAATTGAGCCACTCTAAGAAGCATGGAAGCATCTAGCAACTCTCATCGTAAAAAATACTCTCAACTTGAGTTGTTTCCAGCGGAACTTCGCGTAAAGATCTATTCTTACGCAGTTACCAGCGTACTTCCGATAGTTGTCAGCATCAACTATTACGGTGGTTCTACTAAAAACACTGAAGTCCTAGGCCACGCCAGACTCTACACCGTGCATGACCTCCGAGCGCTAGCTACATGCCATCAGTTTCGTGATGAGATGACCGACGCACTGTATGCCAAGAATGTGTTCGATATCGCATTGTGGCGGGAGCAGCCTGGCCAAGGAATCTGTTTGACTCAGATAGATATCAGGCGCATCAGGAAATGTCGACTTCGAATCAACAACATGGAGACTAGGGAGTATTACCCGCGCATGGACGTGTTCTGGAACGGAACATTGCCCATGTACTGGCACCACCAGCTCCGAACGCTCGTGACTACCCTCGTTTTCTACGGGCATCAAATCGAAACCATGCTTGTCGATTGTGCGAAGCAGAATTCCATCTGGCTACTGGAGTGTCTCCGACCAATGGCCATGCTGAGGAATTTCGGACTGGTACATTTTCGATACGATGAGCCGAGTCTCCATCCCTACTTCAGGTTTCTGGAAGCGCGCATGATGGGCAATCGAGCGGTGCCTTTTGCCAATCCGGAACAATTTCGGGGCCAGACTGAGCCGCGAGACCCACGGTCACCGTTCCGACTAAGGGAGGGTCTACGAAGTACCGATATGACGGATGAGGGTGTCGCGAAATCGGAGGAGGAGATGGAAGCGATGGCGAAGACTCTTTGTGCCATACTTGAGATTGAAGGAAGGGATTAATTGACAACGAGGGAATTTTTTCGTCTATGAGCCACTCCTTTTCTGTGTCTGTGATATAGCTCATACACTGTGTCATAGCCTGAACATAAAGCGTTTGCGCGTACTTTGGTGGACTTTTCGTGACTTTTCGTGACTTTTCGTCAACACTTGAATTTGGTGATTGAACTCATCTGCCGAACACATGGACCGAACCAACATCAACCAGGTGTCCACGACCTAAAGTTCTTTAGCTGATTTGAAAGTCTATATAGGCTCGAATTTCTGCCAAAAAGTCGTAATCGAAATCAGTCAAACCTATTCCCCTCGCTCCTAGATTCAGAGCTGACCATCTCCGCGAAATTTGCAGGCATGGATGCTCCCTCTACTTTTCAACGGAAAGGTGTGTCTAAATTCATGTCACTACCGCCTGAGATTCGCTGCATGATCTACTGTTACCTAGTCGTCGAACCCCGTCCACTACCGCTGTTGCGGAACAGCCGCCACAACACGGACGATGAGAACGCCCTCTGCACTTATACCATACCGAAAGACTTGCGAATGCTACACACTTGCAGAAAGGTCTACGAGGAGATGAGCGACCTGATATACTCGGAAATCTGCTTCTCCTACTCGTCGGTTCGGATACCTGAGGTAGAAGAGGCTACCGTGGCGTTCCGGGTAGACCTGACGCGAATCCAGAAACTTTACATCTGCGTTGGGTGGCTTCACGAAAACGAAAGCGAAAGCGACGAAGCCTTTGGGAGCGATGAACCCGAATCCGCGCTCGATTTTCCCGACTTCGAGCCCGAAGTTTTCGATTTTGTAAGATTTGTGGCTAGTCTTGTCTTTGGCGGCCATCAGCTAAAATATGTCTTGATCGAATGCGAGCCTCAAAAGGAACTCGAAAACTTGGGGTTAGGCATCAGTCCGTTGGCCCTGCTGAGAAAGATCCGCTTGGTGCATTTCCACACATTTTATGACGAAATGCATGCTCATCTTCGCGTCTTGGAGACTATCATGATGAGTGATCAGCCAATGGATTTTAGTAATCTGGAGGACTTCCTCGAGAGGGGAGATCGGTTTTTGATTCGGGAGAATCCCGAGAACGGGTTGGTGGAATACTCTGGCACGACGACAGGTGTGGTGGTGATGTCGGAAGAGCAGAGGGAAGCTACGGGGAGGGAGCTGTATTCGATTCTGGGGATGGGGCAAGAGTTTGTAGCGGAGGGTGATTGGGGCGAGAAATTCTTTTCTCGCGAAGCAAAGTTGAAATGGATGAAAACAGGGATCTTCAGCTAATCGGCCTTTCCATGAACTAGTTGCTAGGGTCCAGCAGTATTGTGAGGTGGTGGGAGAAAGAATTTTCGTAACATGATTCGGTTGTAGCGCTACGCTCCCGATGATGAGATCGAGAGCTCGAGGCTACTTCCACGGAAAAGACATCACATGCCAATGAAACGAGCTATTGGTCTGCAAGTTCGGGAGATTCACACTTGGCTGTCAGCCGTGCTAGATGAGGGTAGTGGGAGACGCGCTCGGATTGTGTGAAGGATTTGTGTATTGTTGAAGACTCTTAAAGAAAGGCAATTAGTTCTAATTTTTGATTACGTCAACGCTAGCCATGTTTGTGACGTCGTTTCTTACAAGTCCTGGTATAAAGAGTCGTTAAAACGTTCCGTATAAGCTGAATCTCTTACTTTCAACTCTATAACTCTATACCAACACTAGAAGCCCAGGCAACAGATAAACCCCAGCCCTGTACAGTAGCTCTTGAACGCTCGACCGAACACTTCTCTCTGCGTGCCTCCTCGATGCTAAAATCCTTGTCCCCGAGCTCTTCACTCTAGCAGTCGCGGCTGGATGTATATCCCGCGCCTGGGACTCACTGTCGCTTAGCTTGTCACCGCCGAGACGAAGGGTCGAGGCTGCTACACTTGCGGAAATGAATGCCGGTCCTGACGTCTGTGAAATTCCAATAGCGACAGCTACAGAAGCAGGATCGTTTGCTGTCGTAGTCGTGCTGGGTGAATCTCCTATAGCGTCAGGGTTCGCTGTTGGATCATTATTGGCAGAGTAAATTGAGGAGGGAGTTGAGTCATCTGCAAGCGCAGTCTTGTCTAGGAGATCTCCTAAAGCAGATGACTCCGTTGTCGGGAGGACTTGAGTCAAGTTTGAAAACGAGGGGAGTCCTTTCACTGTTTCGACCTCATCATCTTGGATTTCTCCAGGTAAGGGATGTTTCAGATTCTCAGATTGATATACAGGGTCTCGTTGCGGATCGTTTGGCATGTCATGCTGTCCACCACTATGCTTCACACTTGGTGAAGGGAATTTGTAAATATTCGTAGGCAGAATATGAGGAACTTCGAGTTCGTCGTCTGTAGCTTTGATGTTCGACTCATTGCCGCGGTCAGCTCCGGACTTTGTGACTGGTGACTTAATCGGGTAGGATAATGCGGCGTCTTCCCCTTCATATTCGATTGTCGTTGTTTCGTTATTGAACGAATCGGGCTTTTCAACACCAGAGTCTGCCATACCCGTTTCTTGGAGGGTTGGAATTGGAACATCTTTCTCGTTTGCATTAGGAGATGGCCCGTATTGGGTTTGCGATGGAGAACTATCGGACTTTTGACCATTCAAGTCGGCGACCTTCGAGGACTCGCCTAGAACTGTCAGACGAGAGCAGTCAGGACCTGAACTACCGGCTTTTGGGTCATCTGGTGCTGAGAAGTCGGAGCTAGAGCCTTGCGACTCCTCAGGCTTGAGATGTCCGTCCAGCGACTGAGAGCTGATTTTCCGGGGGTCCGAGGGATCGGCGAGCTTTGGACCGATACTCTCGGGGTCTGGTGGCTTTGGCTTAGTCGTAGTTGAGGCACCTTTTCCTGAGCTAGGGGCGGCAGCGTTGATATCTTGTGGGTCAACATTGTTCGAGTTGAATTTACTAATGTTGGAGTCTGAGGGATTCGGATCTGTTTTTTGCGGATTTGCGTGATTCGTAACTGAATTTGAGGGATCTGAGGTTTCAGCATCACTCTCTCTTGGCCCAGAATCTGGTGTCTTCTTGCTACCAACTCTAGACGGATTCGGGGTCATGCTTGGCTCATTTGACCGAATTCCGGACGCTGGCGCAGGCACCATTGACGTTGAGGCCGAGTGTAAAGCCTGAGTCACCCTAGGAGTGAGAATCTCTGCGGGCTTTAAAGCTCTTGGTGGGTCAAGTCCGTTGAACAAGGCTGCCGGTATGATGCAGCTGGATTTTGACCACTCAGGTAGAAGAGAGCTGAGTCGGCTGGGTGCCGAGAGAACAGGCCGGTAAGGTTCCCCAGGAGCAGGCTTGTACTCCACAGCGTACTTGAGGTAGGAGTCAGACCCTGTTAGACTGTTTAGACTCGAAGCTTACCATTATGCTTTGAGGTGGACATGGAAGATCTGCAAAGTTAAACGATCTAATTGCGGCCCTCGGTGGATCACTTGCTCGTATCCAAGCTGGTACTTGAATTGTGGAAATCTCTTCAGGCGCGAATGCAAGAATAGTATACTCGATATATTCACCATCAGTTGACAGTGCGCCACATTGATCGCCAGCATATATGCCGCTGAATCCGATACAAATAGATGGGGAGGTACTATCAATCCGTTAATGTTTTTACTGAAGACCAACGAGGATTCAATTGGTCTACCATCTGAAATTACCTATAGTGGCTACAATCTCAGGGTTAGACATGTTCATGGCGCGGGTAACATTGTTTCGTCGATATTCTCGAGCTTGGATAGTTGGTGCTACGCTGAGAGGATTCATATTTCCGCCACGTAGAGCTTGTTCAGGAGGAACGGCAATGCTCTCGAAATACTGACTACCACTGTTTCCCCAAGGATTTGTTTGTGCTTTCCAGTAAGGATAGCCCCTATCATCCGTGACTAACAACTCTGTGGAAGGGTCCTTGAAGATTGAGCCGATAGTAGAGATGCAACCGGTGTTTGCTCCTGGAACAGGCCAGTAGTTGACGTCCACGTCGCCACCGAATACTGTGCACTGTCGACAACATCCGACGCTGCTTGTTGTAATTGTAGAAGTGTTCCAATCAATGGTGAGAGTACTATAGCCGTTGAAAGATCGACGAAGCCAGGTCCAGGGAGGCTGATTGATGTGTCGGGTATGATATTCATAGAAGCTTTGAACGCATTCTGGCTGTCTTAGCCAGTCTAAAAGTTTGGGAATCTTTTTCGGTGAGAGTAGCCAAGGGGCACACTCAGATTCGCGCGACCAAATGCAATGTGCACCGTAGACCTCGTGATATAGTGTCCCTGAATTATTGAAAAATGAATCGAGGGCTTCTGTCCTATTGCCAGTACACTGCTCATCCCAGAGTAAGCACTGGTCCGGAAACTACAAGTCAAAGTGTCAGTTGGGTTTTCTTCGGAGTAGAAGACCTCGATCCAAAATTGAGAAGCTCACGTTATTATACGGGCCCAAAGAAGACCCAATATCTTGTTCCAATGATACGTCTGGGCTGTTTTCTATGTCTTGTCCAGTAGCATCAAATGAGGGATTAGAGTCTGCCCATAGAGCAGGATCTGTTTCTTCGGAGATAGGTATAAATGCATCTGCTACTCCTCGGTCAGTGGGGTTGGGCGCTTGAGTCAAGGTACCATTTCCCACGACTGCCCGTAGCGCGACGCTGGCTATCGGCGTATAAAATGTACAGATAGTCAATAAGGAGCACAACATTCTCCTATAATACAACATCTTTAGTCCAATCTGTTCTCAATAGGGCTCTGCTCTGTAAGGGGCCAAACATCTCATTGCCAGCTTCACAGCAAATATTCGTTATTATGTAGTAACTGCTTCCAATGCTCTGCTTTCCAGAAAAAGGGTGCAAAGTGCACTATTCTAAAGAAAATAAAAAAGAAAATAGAAGATTCGCATGCACAGATTCTCATACGCGGAGAAGATACTGTTCCCACCTTGTCACCCTCCGCGCAAAACTCTCCGAGGGGGAGCATAAGATGCAATCAAATAAGTCTACGTAAGAACAGTTGTCATTACGCGGAAACTAGACTTGATAGCTCGGCTGTGCATTCCCAGCTGGCCTCGATGCAACTTCGTAATATTGTTTCCGACTCTGGAGATCCTTTAGGAATTTTTGCAAAGCGGAGGACAAATTTCGGTAATCACTGCATTATTCGGATCATATGAATTGAGAGAGTCTTACAGGCTGTGTGCATGACGGAGTGAAGGTCCATGCAGGCCGGAAGCATAGCTCAATATATTTGTAGGTGGCATATTGGATGAACTTCTTATGAGTGCATGACAGAAGGACAGAAGGAAGCGAGCTTGTGCCGCGATCCAGAAACACCTTCGCACAAAGGACAAGCTGCGGCAAGTCCACCAGCCGCAGCGCACCGAAATCTCCGCTACAACATACCTTGCATTAGCGCTCTGATGGAGCTTACTTGAAGGATGGCACGGGGTTTTCGCGATTCTTCATGGAGAGTCTTGATAGTCTCGTATACCAAATAGCTTCTATTACAGAGAGACTCCAGAACAGATACTGTAATTCTCCATTGTCGAGAAGATCGAGAATCCGAAATGTCCTACAAGCATTTTGAAACTCACGAGATCGTCAGAAACAGCGCTAATGACTAAGCTGTAAAATACGCGCTTTTACGGTACAGCCCCCTTAACAGGGGCACCCATCTCGATCCTACCATTCGCCCCGGAAAAGCCCCAGACAGTGCATCCCGACGGCAGAGGTCAGCAATTTGATAGTGTTGTGGTACTGCGTACCCGAAAGTGAGGCTGGACGCTCGTATTTTTGAAGATACAGGTGTCCAGTTACGAAGATCCTAAGAGCATTACCGGAAATCAAGAATTCGATATGAGAGATTTTCTGTGGACGATACCTAGATTGTAGATGTATTGTTTACGTATGATCAACAAGATCACTGGTATCGACTCAAACCCCCTTGCCGAGCGGTCGTCTCCAAGCCGCTTTTGCCTCGGGACACTCGGGCAATGAATATTCGGTAGTAAAGCCAGATAGAATAGAGAATTTTACCAGTCAATGCCAGAGGAGTATTAGAGCCACATGTATGCATCCGAGCCGCAGGGATCTCACTGCAGTAATTAGGTTCTCCTTTTGCGGCTCGGGTGGTCGCAGCAACGGGGGAATCTGTACTAGCGAGAATGCTGTGTCGGATGTAGGTGCAAGATTGAGGTGTCAGCAGCGGACCGAGGCGTCAAGAGGGCTACGGTTTGAATGCTACCAGGAGGTATCGCAATGGGATGAGGTTTAAACATCATTGGAAGACTAGTGAAGCTCTCTTCAGGTCTTTAATTAGTGACGGCATCTTTGTCTAATGATAGGAATACTGTCAACTAATTAAGCAACATGCGCCTTGCTTCCCAAGGCACTACGAGTTTAATACCGAGAGCTGCCATTTATGCCATAACTCCACTTCGACTTTTCCCTGTTTGCCGTCACGCACGAACGCCGAATTCCTGTGGGACAACCTACTTCAGGAGCCTGCGATTGCGAGGGGCCCAGCCAGCGTTGCATCCTGCAAGTCCGTAAAATCGGACGGCCGCAGCGTCGTCAATGCCACAAAGGCAACCGCTTGCATCCCTGTCGGCACCTGCGTGCTCCCGGATCCTGCTGCGCGCACAGTCACCGGCGTGTACTTGGGTTGATTGTACTGGTTGAGCCAGGCGGCATACAGCTGCTTTCCCTCCTCGCGTTGCACCCACGCTTGCTGGGCATCCCAGGTGAATGACATGGTGGACGGGTAGGAGCTATCTGCAAATGATGGCGGTCCGGCAAGATCGAAAGACAGTTGGGGATACGTGGGTAGGGCAACTTCGACAGGACAGCTGCCTGGTACGGTGTACTGGAGCCCGATGTTGTATGCCCATGCGATAGGAAGGCCTGTGTTGAAGGGTGCTGGATTCGGGACGAGGCTGTGGAGAATGCGTAGGAAAGCATCATGGCGCGTCTCGACTCCTAGGATGGCGGTAATTGCTGGGGAGAGCGTGGGAGTGCTGGCGCCGAGTTTTTGTTGGAGTCCGATGACGCTGCCAAAGTTGGCGGAAGTCAGGAGATTGGCGACGGCGAGAAATTCGTCAAAGTTTGTGGCTAGGAATGTGTATTTGCAAGGTAGGACTACGGGTGCTGAGTTTAGGAGGAGGACAACGTCGGTCGCGGCGACGTGGACTTCTTCTTGCTGTTTCGAGGCGTTAGCTGGCGCCACGGGTGAGCTTGACGGATTATGTGATTTGGAAGCAAGCATACTGCAGCAATTTTTGCGATTACTTCCATAGTGTTGTTGAGAGGCAATTTACCGGTATTGTACACCCCATTGGTAAGGTTTTGGAGTGCATCTGAATAGAATTGTGCCTCGATATTTTCGAGCGAGGCCAATAGCTGCAAACCCGTTACAGCTGTCCCTGTGACTACCGCGGCTGTATTGTTTGGCAATACGCCACCTGCGATCAAGCTTATGTTAGAGTTGACTGAACCTTGAGTGAGTACTGCAGGTGGTGGAAATGCTGGCGCGGCGTAGGCAAAAGGCAGCAAAAGCACAATGGCTGATTTCATCTCGTTAAAGTGTTTTCTCGGGGAAACAATTGCGCAGGTTGGGCAGAATCATATATCGCTCTACCATCGCTCTTTATATTCTCTTGACCAATCTCAATGCTTACCTGCAGGTGTCCCAGCCAGCGTAAGCGACCATCGTGCGGAGTCATCTCAGCGCTGTGCATTCCCAAAAGGGTCTAGTCATACTATTAACATGTTAGATAACAAATGCAGCAAGGACACAAGCGTTAACCTCTCTGAACGATATTGAAGGGGACTGTGATCTCATGCACTCAGCATGATTCTTGCTCCATCACACAGAAAGCTGATCCCCTGTACTGGGATGGAGAAGCATCACGATATAGTGGCAGTATCGTACTCATGGGTGCTCGTTCCGATCGCTCTTTTTAAGAATACCGGCCTGCTCTCCTATACTCTTCCGCACAGTCCTGTCACCATCATAGTCACAGCTAGCAATACATACAGGCCTGTTCGTAGCTCCATCCGTTCCCCGCTCCCGAGGCCTATGCTCTCTTCAGTACCAACGAGCTGTATGCTATTCGGGACTAGTTCGTCTCAGTCATACTGTCCGAGGATAGCCGTTGCTCTTCCCCTACGCTCCGGTCGAGTACGGGACTGGGCACGTGGAGCTGACAAAGAGACCGAGTCGGGCTGAAATTGATTCATCGGAGACGCATGTTGGAAAGGTAGGATCGAGCCTCGAACGAATGGGAAACGCGTTGGAGTTGAGTTTTGTTTTGTTGATGGATGGGGATTCGGCGAAGAGCGAATTTGGATAGAATGTATCAAGAGCTGCTCTCTTTGGATTACGCTGTATATATTCGATAGTGTTTGCAACACCCGACTTCGTCAGCTTCCTCTTTGATTTATATGAGCGGAATGGCCAACCGCTCTGTATTGTATGCATGTCATAATCACCTTCCCGTCTTGACGTCTTGACGTCACTTATGACATCTTGTTCTCCCATCCTTTTCTCCCACTCTTCTTTCATTCCAACCTTGCCCACCCTTAGGAGTGCCTTTCACTGCTACAATATCTCTCTACACATCGCTGACTATCTTCTAGCGCTCTATAGGATCTAGACTTTCTTTAGCCAGACTTTAGCGATGAGCAACGACTTTCACGGTGCAACAACGCCGAATATGACCTTTTTAGATATGTCCCTAGTGTCAAATAGCAATGCCAGCCTCCGAACTGCGAACCGTTCTTCTCAGTATCACGACACAGTGCTCAAGCTTTTCTCCTCGTCTCTGCGTCCACGTTGTCCTTGTCCATAGGATTTACCGCATGGTTGCTTTTACGCAAGTCATTACCGTCTAGACGTTGTTGAGTAATGCCTATAGCGGCTGCTGGGGCCAACTAATTATAAGATGTATCTCTCGATTAGCGCAAGCAGTCAAGAATTTGAATATACAGGATGATGAATACCTTCAGTAACATCAATAGACCTCTGTTGACGCTACGGGTATGGCGCGTCATAACCGCGCTACAAGCGCAAAGTCAAAGCTCGATAAACTATCCTTACTAGTGCCGGGTTGGTCGAAGAATTGGTGACGAAACCTTCCCTTTGATACGAGAGGGCTTAGGGAGCAGTTGAAAGAATCCGCCTGCATCCCTAGCAGTGCACCGTACATCTAGACATGGTCTTCAGCAGGCGCTCTCTAGTAACTTGGTACCATCTAGATCGCCACCGTCTAGACTCTAGACCACCATCTAGCGCGACTTCATGGATTCACAGGCTCCGACGACCCAATCCCATAAGGTGTTGTGTAGTATTCATTGTCCTTAGACCAAGACCTCGGAAGTATGAGATTTTTTGACAAGTCTAAATTTCTGGGTGTCGCGAGGTGGTTCTGAGGAGTTGAGGGTGGATGCCGGGTACGTAGTCCCTATCAGTTCTCGTTAGTACCTAGGAAAGACACGGAGTAGCAAGTATAATTTAGGACTCACCTAGAAATACCGCTCCGGTCGAGCTGCTGAGGCTTTTGGTTCTCACCAACGTGTTGGCAGACTCTCAGCCTGCTCCTAATAGCTTGCTCACGTTGTTGTGGATGCAGTCCCAATGAGACCGATCTCAGAATTGTCGACACTATCTTCTAATTCTACCCACCTTTGCGCTCGAGCTGGCGATAGAAGCCGAGGCGTCACGACTGTTATCATAGGTCATGGAATTGGTGACTGCATTGTTACAAAGATCAGCAAATATATGCTAACGCGAATGTGATCACCAGCCCAAGAGTGGTGGTCCAGCGGTCTCACCTTACCTTGAAGCTTAAGAGCCAATGCCGCCACATCTCGATCAAAGAGAGTCGGGACTAGTCGTGACTGGACAGGGTAAAGATCATCTCTCTTTCGGGAGTTTTCACTGATGAGTAGGCTGTGTGCGTGTAAAGCTGTCTCGATTACCGCGGCAGTTTGATGTTGACAGCATGTGCTTTTGCAGTGAGTATGTTTGGGAGTTGTAGTACACGTCTTTGCTTTCTTTCAGGAATGTGAGATGGCAGCGGCAGTGCCCAGTCTTTGCTCACAGCTCGACACGTATCAGGAATCGAGCATGAGCTTAGTCAAGTGAAAAAATGGTAAGAGTCTTTGCTTTGTAGTATGAATTGAAGAGCAAGCAGGGTTCCCTGGGGTGAGGCTGAGAGTATTGGCATTGCACTGCCCCTCAAACTCCCTGGAGTACCGCCGACCCGGCGCTACGGTCTCGATACGAGAATCGGTATATACGATTTACAGGAGAAGAAGCTGAATACATTACTGCTGCCCGACGGGAGACAGGACGGGGAAAACAGTAGGGACGCTCGTTTCGCCCTGTTGTCCCCTTATGCGCCGATGAATCTCCACGAAAGCGGAGACTCAATTATCCGTACTGAAAATTAAATTGGGCTCTACATATTCTCGCAAAAGCTGACTAGACCAGGTTATAAGCGAGTGGATGATGCAAGGAGGCCTAGCCTACCGCTTAGTGTGCGGCGCTGTATTAGGTGTGTCCCGAAAATGGAGAAAAGAAACTTCCAAATGAGGTACCTGACCAATGATTATGTGCAGCAACTCAGCCTCACTGGGCTGCTCAGGGCAATCTCGCATCTACATGGGTCGAAAATTCGATCAAGAGGTGGGATAACGTCAGTTTTCGTAACAACAAGGGGATCCAAGCCAACAGGCTGAACCTGAAAAATGAGCACCCCACCTTTCCGTCCTTTTCGGCGGCAAACTTGTCACCTTGTCCGATGTCTATTCCTGTATCTCAATTGCGGGAAAAATAACGCGCAGAGCACCTACCGCGCAGAGCACCTACCGCGCAGAGCACCTACCGCGCAGAGCACCTACCGCGCAGAGTAGCCTTGACGAGCTCTAGATTCACCACTATAATCCTATCATTCTGCATTTTGACCTAACTCTAGTCGCCTCCGTCATGATCTACTGTACGCTTCCTGTGCGTTATCTCGTTGTCGTCGGCGTCGTTTCGCATAAGCCTTGTTTGACCTACTCTTGGCATCACTGTTGGCTGCATTCATCTCCCTACCTTACATATTCCAGTGCTCCTACTTCCATTTCTCTCTCACAAAGGCGTTGGGGAGTCCTCGTCGTACACCCTCCTATATCTCACACTGACTACCTGATTCATTTCTTGCCAATAAGTAACTTTGGCTGCTCTTTACTTTGCTTTCGCACCTGGAACCCGGTCAAAAGACTTCATAGTGCTGTTCTTCTAAACCCTTCGTTCCTTGCTAACATCTTAGAAGTATGCAGGACGCGTTCCCATTCCTTCTGATATTTCTAAGCCAACCGTCTTAGTCTTTGACAGCGACTCCCTCCTTTATCATAATTCCAAAGCAGAGAGCGAGACGCATTGAGCAATCAGCATCGGTGCTCTAATCTATGCACCGCGAGATCGGATTACCGTGACAGCAAAGGTAGCTTCTATCCTCAGATTGCTGCGTACAAACAACCCCCCCGCTCTGGTTTGTCACCTGACACCTGAATCCGTAGCCTTCTCAAGGGCCGAAAAGATTCCAAATGACCTTTCACTGATTGGTATGTGACGAAGCTCCACTTCTACCATGTCACACAAAACAATATGAGCTGAAAGTTGATATCAAACCTCCATGTTCAGTAATCCACCACAAATCCGCCGCGGATTTTCTCACCCTCGTGGAGCTTCTCGCTGACTACCGTGAGCGACAGAGACGCCCGGTTGTCCCACTACCCCTTCCTCGAACCTCCAAAATACTTCCGACACTACTTCATAGGGTCGCAACTTCTCACACATGATTACCTTCCTCCGTTCAGCAGAATTCTTTAGCAAACACAATATTGCACCTACCTTCCAAAACCTGTAAACAGACGACAACCTGACCTCGCAATACCTCACGAGGCCGAAAAGCCCATGCTCTCTATACATATACTATGGCTGCAATTTTGCGCCTTCCTGATGATCCTGCTATAGACATTCATCTTTTCAATCTCATGCAAGCACCGCAGGAGGCGTGGGTCAAAATCGAACGCGACATGCCGAAGCCTCAACCACCATGCCTAATGCCATCGCGCGATCATGTCTACCGTTCCCTTACCTACCGTGCAATCAGCCCCGCAAATGATACCAAGGACACGCTTCCGCCAGGATAAATCGTCGTGGATTAGCCAGAGCGGGACTATCCACGGAACTTCCTGAGTACTCTTTCCTCAGATGTCGCCATAAATGCAAGCAAGACGTGCCGGGGTTTGGGACACGGGATATCATTCAAGGCGAACAATACTACAAAGCTGTCTATGGTATTCCTATCCAACATGAATTTTTCTGCTCAAATATAGCTATGAAGAACCATAGTAGATAGAACAGACTAAGAAATTTGCCTCCATAGCTTCTGTACATCGGCTGAATGAGATGTCAAAATCTCGTTGTAATCACAAGACCTAGCACATACGCTTTTCTTCAAGCTCGGAATCCCTCTGCACCCTTTCTGACACTATATCGAGGTCCATAACGTCGCCTTGTAAACTACGGCTGTCCCTGGCCCCCCCCCACGCTCATCACATTCCGAATCTTGTAGCCGGGTATCGATCAGGAATGTCACGACCCAAAGACGGTTGAGCGTAGCCACTCTGATATGAGTTCGGACTCTGCGGTCCGTATATTGGACTATCGACCCAAAAACTCCCTCAAAGCAACTCTCGGCTGGTATATGGGACAGCGCCGTTTCTCTCGCGCATGGCACAAGCTCGTGATTGTTTCCAAGAATGCGTTCGAGACAGGTAGGGTAGCATCAGGAGCATGTGTAGCCGTGTGGTAGTTCTAGAAGTCTTGACTTTGATCGCACTTTTAGTCTTGTAGAGCGGTGCAAACCTGTCTAGGCTTCGTCCGGAGGACAGGTGTAATCGGAGGGGAAGTTGGATTCTGCCGTGGCGAACGCGTCCCTGCTGTAACGAATGACGGAAACGTGCGAGTATTTTTCGTGCTGCTAGACGTGTACGGAGATCTAATCGTGCTCAAAGGACACATCCGAAGCCTCAAGCGTCTCATGTTCTTTGGTCCTGTCTCCATTTAGTGAGGATCCAAGAGATGAGTAGAGATCTTAGGTGCGGGAAATTAAATGCCATTCATTTGATTGACCGCTTTTCTTCTTTGCATATGTTGGTTCAGTCACAGAGAGACCTAAGATAGTGTGTCTCCATGTCCTCGCCACTAATCTTCTGCCGCCGAAAACGCACGATTCCTCTCCAATCGCACGCAGGGAAGGACTTGCGCATTCGAACGAAAGCTAGGTATCGGCCGGGCGCAGCCATACCGACAACAGATTTTCCTAGGCATGGTACGTCGTACGACGAAGCAGTATCGCGTTGCTAAGAATGTTTGGACGTCGAACAGATGTGCTGGTTTCTATCATGCGCGCTTTCTCGCTCCTTTTTATTCCTCTTGCTCAAACGTCTTCGCTTACTGCAAACCCAGTATTCTCCCTTCTTCCCCAACCCCACATACCCTCCAAGCTTGCTCCAGCCCGCTACGAGAATTCATGCTCAAGTATCTGGAAATCGCAACGATTACATAAAATGGCGTTCAGATTCTCCACATAAACAACACACGTGCTCTCTCTGCGAGTACAACGTATCTATCTCCCTTTTCACTCCTTCTAGCTCTGTTGATTTCGACTTTCTGCACTTTGGCCCTGTAAATAATACAAGTTTAGGGTTGACAGCCGCATCTCGATCTCAATCAGCTCAGGAAAGCGATATTTGAATTACCAGCGAGACTTTGCGCCTTTGGGCGACGATTCCATGCCGACCTCATCTATCCTACCTACCTACCTACCTGATCTACGATGCAGGATGCAGACATGCAAGAAGAGGAACGCAAGAACAACTGACTATGATCCTGCTGGACGAGGCGGTTTCGCGATGGAAAATGTAGCTATAGAGTGCAATAAAGTGGATCAAGAAAAGCGCTTTGCTTCTGCCACTGCAGATCTATACGAAGCGAGTTGAACAAGATACCCGGTTGGTGATCAGCACGGAAGGGTATTCGCCAGTTCTCAGGCCATTTTCACTTGTATCCTGTGTCCCGCTCAAGCTCCGCATCACCCCTGCCATGACGCCCAATGATACAAAGATTTTTTCCATGCCTTTGGACTTTATGATTGTACTCGTAGGCCCTGCAACTGCGTGATTAGTGTTGCCTTGAACCCTGCAAGCTATTGCTACTTTTAAAAAATGGTGTCAAGACTACATCCTAGAGCCGTTCTGATACCCGTATTGATCTTGAGGCGGGCGATCATGATAGACCGAAGCTGAGGATGTCGTGGACTGGGTGTGGGGACTTGAGTGAGACGTTACCCGATGTTTCGCAAGAGTTTTCAAGTCATGGTGATTGATATCAGCTGTGTCTAGAAGGGGCATGCTGGCGGTCCGGGCGGTTGCTGCGGTTGGGTTAGAGGTGAGGGGTCCGTGGGTTGGTTTTGGTTATTGTGAGTCTGGTTGGATGGGTGAAGGGATGATGGGTGTATGCTTGTGAAGAAACTGGCATATGGATGCGGCTTGGCTTCATTCTAGGGCTCAAAGACTGCGAGGTTGTGGGTAGGAGGGACTGAGAATGCATAGGGTTCTTCGGGCATGTTCTGTAAAGACGCGGGAGAGGAATGGGAGGAGCTGTTCATGCTGTGAGTCTGTGTCCTGGGTCCTCGTTGTTCTGGGGCTTCAAGAAGCAATTGAGATCATATAACATAGTATCCTGACTAGTAAATGTTACAATCGCAGAAATCGTGACATTTATTCACTTGAAGCACCGAGAGTTGAAATGTGAACATCCCATTCTTGCTAGGGGAGGGTGAATAGCTCGTTGTGCTAGGTTCTCTCAGTTTGCTTGTTGATCCTCCAATTCCTGGCATCCTGATGCCAATCAATCCAAATTCTCCTGCTCGCAAGCTCTGTAGGTATGGTGAATTGGGTCTCTTTCGCGGCCTCCCAAGCTGTCTCTTCCATATTTATCTAGTGGTGTGAACAAGCCTTCCATGTTTTCTTCCCTGTGACGGAGCCATTTGTTAGCGAGCTTTGAGCGGAAACGTAGAGGTGGAGCTTACTGGTAATGAAGTCGTAGCTATGGTCAAAGGTCCCCATCAGCACATCTAATATGACTGTGACAACGGGTATGTTATAGCCTTGAGATTGACCTTAGGCTTATGACTACCCTCTGGCCTCTAATGAGAGCTTTGACGTTGTCATGTGCGTAGAAATACAATACCCACGAGACAGTCGGAGTGAGACAGGGGTAGGCGACGATGTGTATGAGTAGCAGAGGTGTCTGTCATTACCGCCCAGGACATTTCTTTGCAAAATGGATGGAACAATTGAAATCAACAGGCAACCCCTTAGCTCCCAGCGCTCATTTTGAAGGGGATGCAGAGCGTGCGCTTGCTCTTCTCACTCCAAGCGGAGCCCGACTATTCGCCTGGCGGGTAATGAGAGCATTTGATAGCGGTAGCGCGTGGGATGCAGGACAACACTAGTAATGCAGGGGCTGTAGTATTGGCGTATCAGCACTGCCAAATTGAGCGTCTCATCACCCCCCAAATCATTTACAGCGAAGCTAGTCAAATTCGTCAAGTATTCCTCTGGGGCTGTTTTGCTGATCGAGTGGGAAATTATGAATAGTTTTACGTTTCAATGTTCAATCACTATGAAGGATTAGCGAACGTCTTGAAAGCCTTATCATACCATCACTGCCTTGCAATCTCTCAGCTTTGCTAAGTGTGACAATTGCGTGCTTTTTGAGAGCCCGGAATCCTCAGCCTTGTTGCAATCATAAAGGTAATGTAGCAGGCATGAACAAGGGAACGATATGCATAACAAAAATTAGGCCCCCTGATTGGGCCTATAAATGACAAGCAAAGCGGTCAACGAGATGAATTTTGGCTCTCAAAGTGTCAGAATCCAGGGTGCTTTGCTGAGGTACAGCGACGAGAAGCGCACAGACGTCCATAAATAGCCAAGCTGCGGGCTTGAGGCTAGTCTCTGAGGTGAAGGGAGGCCCGGATCTGCCAACCGGCCGAGTCTAGTGGATTTAGTGAAGGCCGTTGGTCACTACAACGGTAGCCACGATGAGCCGTGTGCAAGGATTGGGCGAAGATATCAGCGAGCTTGTGAATCGATATCGAGTATGGCGTGGGATAATGCTTGACACGAAACACGGAGGATCTTACTGATCCCAGGATATGAGCATCTCCGTCTCCGGCCATAAGTATCATTGGGCAAGGAAACCGTGCAGCAGGTTTCTCCCATATGATGTTATTAATGAGATTTAGGGCAATCTGCCAGAGATAAAATCGATGTCTACTTCCGTTGCTTGATCTGACTTTGGGGTGGCTGATCAAATACCATGACCCTTGGACTCAGCGTAACCGCGATAGCTGCGACAAGGCTACGTAGGGACGTGATTCCAGTTCCGAGGCGTTCAAGTCTATCATCTTCATGCACGTGTTGAATGGCCTGCAGGAAAAGGTTTCAGAAACTATCCGGTACCTATGTAGTCTTGTTGTTTCTGGGATCGGCTGGCGCCTCCGCCGACTCTCCGAAAGCATTCGTGACTCAAGAGTAAGCAACGCGGCCAGTGAGCTCCTTGCTCGTCATTCAATCCAAATACCCCGGGATGCTGTCAGGCCGGGGTTTCTTAAGTACCGGTGTTAGCATATCTAGCGGTGAGAAGTGACTCATCAATGACCTGCGTGTGGATAAAACTTTTCCTCTCCTAGTGCTGGTTATGCTTAAGCGCTTTCACAGAAGCATTGTGCAGAGCATGCGTTGGCCTGCACTAGACGGTGCGTCGCAGCATACTTGACATTTAATTAAGGCCTTTCATGCATGGCGTTGCAAAAATGGTATTCGTCTCTAGCATCCCAAATCTTTATACCCAGCCACCCCCCTTCCCTCAGAACCAGATCTTCCATATCACGCACATTCAGCAAATACAAAAGCTCCATTCTAGTTCCTGATAGATCATGCCTACCCTAGGAAAGGAACATCAAGTAAAGTACTAGTCTCACCGTACCCCTTCCAGCTGTCACGTTGGTACTTTAGTCTCATGGAGCGTTTGAAGAGCAAAAAATGGCGGAAACAAGGCCAGAGACGTGTCTTTATGGTATAAGAATTATTTTGACGATGGATGATAGATACGGACCTGATGAATCGACCAAAGGAGATCCTCGGGAACACCTTTCTCTTCCTACCAGCATCAAGCAATTTTTGGATGAACCGCATAAAGCCCAACCGTTTAACGTGCTTAATCATTCGAACGGCAAACATAACGATAGACATGAAGGTATACAGAAAGACATTCTTCGACAGTCGAAGGTATGCCCGACAGCCTCTATCTGAATATTCAGTCTCGCTAAAAGAGAAGATAGATTTAGTTCTTCAGTTCATGTGGGCCACGAATGCGATGGTACTGACTGAGAGAAGATCTAATTACAATAGCCATAGGGATACTTAATATAAAAGGCTCGCTGGATAGATAATCAATCGCTCCTTTGTGAGCCATGAAGCAGCTGCTACCCATCTTCAATCCCACTTTCGCTCCTTTCAGAAGGTCACGATTATGGATTCTCTGATTTTTTGTAGTGGTCACCATGAGATCCTCGGATGCAGATATTCTTCCTTCATGGGCGCCGATGACCATGACCTATTGCGTGGCCGAGCAATTATCTCGCTTGGATTCTGAAGAGAATTCAATGACTGTCCCTTAGACCCACCAAGTTGCAATGATGATGCTATCTGAATGAAACGGAAATATGAGAATGCCACTGATTGCACATCTCATTTTCCCAACGTGAATGAAACGGCTTTTAGTAGCGCATTGATGATTAGTGATGCTTCGGAAGCTGCGGAAACTCGAACAACACAACCATATAGTGACCTTGGCATTTGCCAGTGTTCGACCGATTCATTAGCTACGAGCTCACACACAGCCGTCATAATTAGTGTTGAGGTTGCACGCCATGCAGGTCAGCCAACGACTCATAAGATATCAGAGCGAGAGGGAAATATCAGAGCGAGAGGGAAATATCAGAGCGAGAGGGAAATATCAGAGCGAGAGGGAAATATCAGAGCGAGAGGGACATCAGTCGTGCATTCATGGCGACAAAGCCCCTACCTTCATTAATATATCGCTCTGCCTTCACAGCTGCTCGAATACCACAGCGTCTGAGTCCATGTGGAGTACTTGTAGCTTCTGGCATGATCTCCAACTAGCCAACCGGGTATAAACGGTCTGATCCGCTGGCAGATTTTTCGCGTTTGAGCTACAGCGTATCTTACAGTAGCGCGCCTGCACCAAACCCGGTTAGATGGAAAGGCCAACGTCACCTTTAGCATGGGCCAGTGAATTTATGATTACGACTTTGTGTAAATATTGAATTCTTTGTCAGCTGACCCAATCCACTTCAGCGACTCGCCGCTTTCTTGTGGAGGAGCCTGAATCACGTTTGACAAGGGGTCAACTCATGATCCCTTGAGAGCCTCGACAGGCCCAATGGGTCGAAACGGCCTCTTCGTCCCGAGATGAAGATGAGGGAGCCCATAAAATAGAGCTCAAGTGATACCTAGAGGCTGGTTGGTGGCTGTTGGGAGGCAAAACGCGATAATCCTGATTGTCTTCCTTATTGTCTTCCTTCCGATTGCGCAGATCTCTAGTGGGGGCAACCGTCAGACCCAAAAACTAAGGCTGGCGTCCACAAGATGGAGAATTTCGACTGGTACGCGATTCTTTTGCATTGGCCGTGATGCCCCTCCGACGTCGCTTACTCAGGCCGGGGGGCTTGTCCAGCCTGTTGCGGTCTGTCATTGACAAACGATGGATCATCGACTACTGCTGCTCCTTGCCCACTTGATTATAGCTAGGCCATCGCTCTCCTCGTCATCACTGTTGGTTGAATACTATCCAGCCGCTACTTTCCAGTTACTTTGGTCAGTGATAGCAAATTCATTGATTTTTCTCAAAGCCTTGGTCCAACGCATTGCCTGTCCTACTAGAGCAACATCAGTCAAAATATGTCGCAAGGGCAATTACGCGTAATGAAATTTCAAAAGGCAAAGTCGATCCTCGCACTAATATCCGCCACAAGTGCTGACGACAGTCTGGCGAGTTTCCTGGTTCATGAGTGTGTGATACTACTCATATTGACCAGATACAGCCTGGTATCTGTGTGAGAGGAGCGTTGCTCAACGCTGGTATATGAGACGAATGTTGTTACGTACTCTCGGACGGCAGCATGATCAATTAACCCTCTCAAAGATCCCTGGATCAGAATACAAGTAACGTACAAATCTAAGTGGCTGGCACGGCAACTGCCGGGAGAAGGCTGGGAGACACCAGATAAGTTTGCACGTGACGTAGGATTTGATCTGCTGCAGGGGCTAAGGGGTCCATAAATCGATAAGGCTGATATGTTGTACAGCCCATAGAATAACAACCTCGTCAAGTCATGTGTAGACGTGCTGCTGGACAGAGATTACGCCGTCCAAAGACTTCAGAGAGCAGCGTTGGGAATCCTTCACCTCGGTGAAGGCCAAGCTACTCCGTTGGACGAAAGGTAGCGGAGGCCAATTTTCTGGGATACCTCGTCGAGGTCCAATCCCTGACGCAGGATCTGACCTTACGAAACCATCAATTGCACCAATCATATGCTTTCAATCTCCGAAATTAAATATACAATCATATCGTATGCAATGCACCTGCGACATTAGTTGCGCTCCAACCGCCGGGATTCCAACCACTCAACATCCGAAAGCGATTTTTTTAGCGTTCTCTTTGCGTTATTTGCCCTAGCATGTTATCGTGTACCAGAGCCTCAAACGCTTGGCAAGCTAACAAATGTTTTTTTTTAACCAAGCTTTGTTTTTATGTTTTTTTTCCCTTCTTGTGTGTAAGTCTGGAATGGCTATATTGACAGAGAGTGTGACTTATCAACACCTCCTGTTCCCATGAGCAGTGACATCGCGGCTACGCGCTATCGTGGCTTTCCTCCGCCCGCATCACCACAAGCTCGTTCCTACTATACAGAATCCAAGCCTACAATACAGACCATTCTCCGAAACCAACATTGCACATTTATAAGCTGGAAAGCAGCGCTGAAGAGTGACAGTCAATCCCAAAAATTCTGCTCTAGTCGACATTAGACGCTGCACACATTTGAGCTGCCGTCCTTACGTTATTCGTCCCGACTATCCTCTCCTTCAATGCCCCAATTCCCCTATACATTTATGGAGGCGTGTCAGGGTTGACAAGGAGTTTGATGATCCGGCATGCATCACTCGGACACTGAGCAGCTTCTATCGCACGTTATCGAACGGGTGCGTGGACTCACGTCTCCCGCCAGTCTTCAACTGTTCATTGGTACTACCGCTTGCCGCGATAGATTACCAACTCCGTGCCTACCTACATACCCGATCCGCTTCCCTTGTCGGCTCTGGATCTAGACTTTTGGGTCCAGATAATGCTGGCGCTTGCCTTACAAGGTACGTCCTCAGCACCAGAGAAGCAGGAATTCTGTCCTTTGACCGGTCAAGATCCCTGTTGACTTCAAGAGCATAGAAACCAAACTCTTGCACTCCGTTCAGATCTACTATCAACAGCAGATGGTCCCGCTACCCTTCTTATCTTTGCCACCAAGACGAACCCCTATAGATCTTGTAAACGCCTTCAATATACCTCAACAACGGTGTTGAGGGATTTGGATGCTACAAAGAAGATGAAGAAATGGTACGCATTGGCTGGGAAACACTTCGACAATTTAGTAGGGAGGGGACTGATTGATACTCTGTCCATGTGCACATAGCATCCGGTGGTATCTGTTGCCAAAAGCCAAATTTTGACGCGGGCGGTGTGAAAAGGGAGGATTTTTGCTCTCAACTGTTATGTTCAACAGCGCGAATGACCTCAGCCGCATTACTGCCGGTTGGCCCACGGTGATATGACACGTGATTCTGAGAACAAGATTTGACTGGTTTGATTCTTCGACACTCGTGGCTACCAGAACCGTGCCGGGAGTCCTCGTTTCAGAATTTATCTTGCGCCTTTCACTTCGAGGTCTACACCGATGACGACTAAGAGTTCAACTTTCCCAGCATCACTACGAGGAAGGATAGTCACTCAACCCGCCATGGATCGTGCTATCATAGATTGTGGGTGGATGGTTATGCCGACTACTCTCAACAGAGACCTCGGAGACTGGAAATGACAGAGGCGAAAAGAATGAGACTAAGCACTCACACCGAGCCTCTACTGAAACATGAAGGCTGGCGGAGCGTTGCGGTACTGCAAATGGGGTGAGGAACCTTTCAGTGATTGCCCTAGCTTGCCTCTTAAGAGTGTTCATACTAACGCTGGTTCAGCCTCAGCACGACTTATGTCAGCTTTGCGAATGCATCACTCCATAATCTCTCGATATCTGTCGCGGGCTATACCTAGCTAGCTCACTGGGTTCTATCTGCTTGACACTATTCTTATACACGCTGTCGATACTGCATTGAATGCTAGAGCGCCGTCCATCAACACTAAGAGCCTCATCGGGTCTCTTACTCCCTCCTCATTGTGTCTGGTTGAACTGATTTGATCACATAGAGGCAGGAGATACGCTGCCTCTCAATTTCGACTATTGGTACTCTGTTACCAAGATACATTAGCCTTTCCTCCCGCAGGCAGGATCAGGAGTTTTTTCAAGAAAGATCAGATTCGAGCCACAGCTCATGTAAGGAGCTTGGCATGATCCTCACACACTACGACGGGTCTCGGTCCGCTGGGAGAATTAAAATGTTCTAACGGACATGCTAGATGTCAAGAGAAACCAGGTCCATTCCTACCCGCTTTTGCTATGTTTTCCATTCGTAGCATACGTACTAATCTTACCTTAGCCAATGTTGCTTCCACTTGCTACTCGCCTGGTCGACGATGCTAGCAGCAGGGATCCTTTGGGTCAAGGGATCGAGTCCTCCTCGTCCTCCCACAGTGAGGACCCCTTCGTCGGCCCCATCTAGTTTGGCTCAGGGCAACCCCAACCCTGGGTCTCCCCCAGATTCATCTACTGGTTCGATTTTTGGCTTCCCTCACGGGACCATGGTTGTCAATCTAGTGCGGCCCAACCAAAAGAAAATAAAGAAGTCGGAAAAAAGGTTCATCTAGGCATCCTACATTGTACGACAAAATCCTTGCCTCAAAGCTGATAACTGTGCCGAGCATTCTTCCTCACTTTTAAGAATGTTACTGATGTCCATGATCAGAAGATGGGTCTTAGTTGGCGCGCAGTTTCACTCTATCCTCTTATACCTCCTCGGATCTCTTCGCTTCCTGTCATACTGCTATGCAAGTCTAGCATCCTCTTACCGCCCTGCCTTTATACCGATACTTTCACAAATATGCCAAAGGTCCTTCTGACGGCTACGCGGTTTTCATCCTACACACTCCGCGTCACTGGAAACCTTTTTTTAGTGCTCACATGACGGATTTAGTCCATCTGAATATCGCAATGTTGATACGACGTCACGTTCTGAGTCTCCAGTCAAACGAAACATATACTCTCTCCGGAGGTACGTGGCATACCATCTCCTTTTCGCAGGTTCATTTTCTTCCCGTCAACATATCCGCTTTCTTGACCGAGTACATAGCATGAGTGTAGGATTGATACCCTCCTCTAGTCTTCAATCGACCGAGTCTACTACACCTTACTACCGGCGATTCGCAACCTCCAGCGATCACTCCATTTGCACCTCCACAATCCTGTCTACCTAGCAATTGGCTACCCTACAAACTTTTGGAAGCAGGCTCTTGGCTATCTTAAGTTCTACGAACACCGGAAGAGCGGCATATGACGACTCTTTCTCGATTTATGTCGCGAGAAGCGCGAAAGATATGCTTGGAAAAAGGACAATGGGTACGCCTTTGAAGGACGTATGGTATATCACCATTGGATATTTCTTTCCCTGGACGGGGTAGTTTCTCCCGAGAAGATATAGCTACTTAGAGCTAATGTATAAGTTGGACAGAAAAGCTGCTTCACGCCAGCTTCTGCAAGTCCGCTCGAACCGAGATCAAGCACACTACCAAATTTGGGACTAGCAAACACTCGTGGCCGGAACTCTGTCACTTCTCATTGAACCACCTCCACTCTGGGTCTTTCATGTTACCCACGCCCCGCTTTCGCCCTGTGGTCACGCCGAATAGCTCTGAAGGCCATTTCACCGATTTGGACTTAATGACTGTACTGGTGGTCCCTGCGACCGTGTCCTCTGCCGCTGAAAGATCTGCAGACCGGGGTTGGTGTCCAGAGCCGAGGCTCGAAGGCTGTAGCGCACGGCAGTTCGGAAACCCCTATTGATGTTGACGTGTCCCTCGTGGTTGGGTAATTTTGGTACCATATCTTCAAGCCAGTGGTGTATTGGTGCCGCGTGTTGCTTGTCTGTTGAGACGGGGGGAGCGGTGAAAGATGAATGCTCTCAAAAGGGTCAGCACTTTGACGTGGCCAGGCTGTTGCCGAGAGGCTTCAATGTTGAGGAGTTGTGTATAGTCCTTCCATCAGATTAAATATGTATGGTTCTTCAAACACGTTTGGTGAAGACACAGGGGGGTCATGTGAAGATACTGGACTGTTCTGGGCCTATGTCCTAATTGCTTATCAGTTTTGAGACTGACTTAGGAGAGCAGTAGGGACCATGCACTGTAGAATTCTGCAAGTGACCTTTATGATGATAAGCTCGTAGTGAAATGCCTGCCACACTGATCGTTCCCATCCTCTAAGTTGTTCCTCCACTCTCCCACATCCTGATCCCACTCGAAAGCGGGCATGTTGGTAAGCTGCGTAGGGATGGGCAGATCATAGCCCTTGTGATATGTCTTCATCTTTCCAAGAATTCTTCCTCTCAGTATTCCACTGCCTTGGGCAGCTTTTCCTTTGTTTCCTCCTGTCGTAGACTTGGCGTTTGTGTCATCTCGAAGCAGATTAAGGGAGGAAGAGCCTAATCGGCGGTGAATCGTAATCAGTAGTCGGCGTCTGTCTGCCATGCATCTTTCAATCGTACGGTCGTCAAACTAGGTTTGAACCTCTTTGACTGTAGTCTGTAGAAGTGAATAGGCTTTCTGGATTTGTTGGTCACAGCACGCAGATAGAGCTTTGGGAAGGCCGTTGGATGGATTCGGTCTCGGTGGCCGTGACACGGCTGAGAAGGCAGTGATGGGGTGATGATGCATATGATGTATCGTAGCATAAATGTACTTTCCATCGGTGCTGCTCTCAACGGATGATTGCAGAGGGGAAAAGGTAGACAGCAGGCTCGTGCATGTAGGTGCTGGGAGGATCTGTAGAGACGGTGTTGTGAGAAGAGGACGACTCCCTACCATCGGGGCCCAAGAACTGCATCATACCTGTGACCCCATCAGCAGAACACAACGAGCACTCCACAACCACCTAGCTCGTGGGAATCCCCAAAGTCCTACGCGAGGCTTTCCTCAGACCTCTGGAGCAGAGATTTCTGGGGCCGCAGGGTACCTACAGCCTCGTGCCAATGTGAAATTAGCGCGATATTTACCTCCCACCGTCATTGCGGTCGGTCGGTAAGGTTTATCAAAGCCGCGTATGATTCAGCTACGATGATTCGTACGCAAGTATGGATATGGATGTCAGTGGACTCGTTGAGTAGCGAGGAGGCCTATGCAAGGTGGTTCCAGGTACGGCGCGTCATCCGTCCCCTGTGCTACGCCCTGAATTGTTGCTCGAAGCCTCTTATTGGTTAGGGGGGCGAGGGGACGGGGAAGACGATGGAATTCGCATTCTGCTACCCTGTCGAGCCTGGCTCATTGGACAGAGTTTAGTGAGATGTCACTTTTCGCTTTGACCGGAGATGTTCGTGACCTATGGAATCAAACGGGTAGGAAACAGCTGTTACAAAAGAGCTGCTGGTGTAGATGCTGGCTTTCTGTCCGGGCACTCTTCGAGTCTCTTATTTCTATGCATGTGCTGACTGCAGGAATTGTTACTTGGCAGTATGCATTATGCATGTCTTTTGGACATTCCTCCACAGAATGATGAATACCAACTTCTGTAACCCCCCCTGTGCGCTGCAGGTGCTACCTTAGACTGACGAGGAAATGATGTCTTGCTCCTTGTAGTGGCTCTCTAGGATTAATGAGGAAATGCCTGTGTATTGAACTGTGCACTTCAATGGGATTTACTATATACTTACCCAGCCTCGTGGCAATCTCCGGCGATCGACTGGCGGTACGTGAATATGACGGAACGACGGAAAATACTACTCTGCATGAAGACGTCAACGAGGTCTTTATTCAGGGAAATTACTGGTCATTCCTAAGCGCTCAGATAGAAGCAGGGAGACACACTATACGTTGTCATTCATCAAATGATGCGGACTCAATCAGCCGAGCTGCGCAAGGGCACCAATGATGCAGCGGTTTGTTGGTTGAATCTGCTCCTATCGTGTACAAATTTGGGAAAGCATGCCAGCATTAGTCTCGCCAGCCAGAATTCTCCATGATTAATGAGTTTCTATATAGCTGGTCTCCTCGCTCGCTCAAAATTGAGGGTTTTAAGACAAATTTGTACACACATTCGAAATGGCACCTCCAGAGAGCGGAAACCAAGTACAGTATGGGTCTCACCAAGCCCCTCAGGGCGGCAATCCTGGTCCTCAAGGGTCTGAAAGAACCATCGAAAGGCAGAAATACCAATATAAAGGCTGATGTTGCGCCAGTCACAATCTTCCGACGCAGCGGTGGTTGAAGGAAAAGAATGGACCGTGGAACGGGCTCGGTCTTCAGAAGGGCAAGGACGAAGCTGCCGGGGATAAAAAGCGAAAGAGGGAGTCGTGACAGTCTCCCTGAAAGTTGAGAGTACGGCGAAAACCTCCCACTATCTACTCAATCCTGTCTAAAACGAGATATAGCTTTACTTCTTATCGTCCCTCGGAATTCCTATTGCGAAGGCGGTAGGTGCAGTAGGTGCAGGTCAAAGAAAACACACAAGAGCAGCGGATGATCGGTACGAGATGTGAATTTGCAAAGGAGACATGGAACAGTCAGCTCACAATACAATGATTGAAGCTTGTGAACATCGAGACATGCACCACACTCTCCTTGTCATACTTTCACTCTCTCTGGAGTTCATCGATATATAATCTCTCGTCGTCTTGGTAGTCGTTACGAGACTGAGATGTAGGAGTGTTTCCTCCGTGACAGTGATCTTTTGTTCGTCGAATGATCACCTCACTGGACCTCTACAGGACAGTCCTCGAGAGCGGTCGAGGACTGTTTCTTAGACCCAACATCCTGTCGACCCTTGCCATTGATTCCAAAGATGACGATGGGCTTTCCAAGCAAAATTGTGAATATGTGACTGTCGTTCCATGCAGTGCTCTCCCAATTGATGGCATTAGCCCTATCGGCTTTACTTTTAATTCCGCTAGCAAATGTCGTAATGCTGAGTCATGAAACCGAAGAATAGCCGGGCCTATAATCTTTCTACTATGAGGTATTCTAGCGAGTGAACAATACTTGCAATACTTGCCTACTATGGTCTCATTAACATGGCTGAGGACTATTCTCAAGACTCGACTTTACTTCCATTGAGAACGATCTTAGATAGCCGTTGAGGTGCATTGGAAATAATATCCTTTGAACAATGAAGACGAAAAGAAACAAAATCCATTGGATGACGCCGAGCTTGTCTCATGGGTGCGTGTATCGTTTGAAAAGGGAGCGCTGTCGAGAGGCCGGCTTTGCCAATGAGTTGCTCGAGCTCGCCTCTAACAATAATCCCATGCTCAAATTTTTATCACCGTTGCATCTTCATGTCTTTCATAAAAGCATTGCCGAATCCAAACTCCCTTAGGTCGGCTGGCCAAGCACGGTGCTGTTGGACGTCTGTGCTGAACATTGCGCACGAGGTTCTGGATCTGCGTACATGCAGGATTAATGCTCCCTCAGTATCTGCAAGCATTCCGACCAACGGGTGTAACGAAGACGATCCCGCTAAATTTACTCACGGTTAGTGGCATATCGCTTTTGGGGTGTGACCTTTGATTATAATATCCCTTTTTTACCTTAGTTCTCAGCCGCTCCCCTAACCCGGTTTAGCTAGTTTATTAAATTAGGGCTAAACTAGGTTTTAGCTCTAAGCTAGACTCTATTTTAATTAAAGCTAAATATTTCTACGTTTAGATTTAAGAGTATCTAAGCGTAAAACTCTATATTTTTTAAGATTAGACGCGTCGCGAAAATACTAAATTTTTACTTTATTTAACTATATATTAATATAATTACGAATTATAATATATATAATCTTTTAAATTAATTTCTATATAGTTTAACTATTATTTATCTAATTATAAATATCTCTTTAAGGTTTCTATTAAGAGTAATATCGTATCGCGTTAGATATAATATTTTATACCTATAATTTTTTTTTTTAAATAATAGTAATAATAATATATTTTAGATAGACTTTAATAATTAAATATCTATTAATATATCTCTAATACTATATTATTTATTAAGATAACTTATAATTATTATCTTAAATTATTAATAGCGTATTTAAAGTAAGTTTATAAATTAAAAAAAAAGGCTCAAAAATTTTAAATACTAAAAGTTAATAATCTATAATATTAAGAATATCTAAAGAACTTCTAATCTATAGTATTTATTTAGTTAAATCTTTAAGGCGTATAAATAAGATACTAAAAGTAACTTTTTTTTTAATAATACTATTATATTTAACTACTATAGCGGAATCTTTAATATAGACTTAATTTAAAAGATAAACTATTTAGATATATATTAGCGATCTCTTTAATATAGATTTAAAAGTAATATAGCTTAATATAATCTATTATTTATATTATAAAAAAACTAATCTAATCTTTATTATAAAAATAGGTTTTAATAAGAGTATTATCTTTTAAGTATTATTATTTTTTTTTAAAAATCTTATAATCTATATTATTCTTATATCTATAAAAGCGCTTTAGAGTTAGTAGTATAAAAAGCTTAATATAATTATAAAAGCTTAACTATTTATATTAAATAAGAATACTAATATTCTTACGAATTTATAGAATATTTAAGATAGTATCTATATATATAATAAGCTTCTTATCTCTCTAATTCTATCTTAACGCTAATACTTTTAAATAGTATTTATAAATTTAAAGATTATTATATTTAAGAACTTTAATCTAGCTATATTAATCTATTTAAGTTTTTAGAACTTAATTTAACTTATTATAATTAACGAGATCTATCTTATTTATAAGTAGTAAGATTTTAAATCTAAGTATAATACTCTTAATATTCTTTAATTATAATTATTAAAAGTAATATTATTTCTAAATATATTAATAACGCTAGATTCTATATTATTAGATCGTATTTAGAGGTTATTAAGATATATAGCTAATTATAAGATTATTTATACTAGTATTAATTAACTCGAAATCTATATATAAGTAGATTATCTTAAGTATTCTTAAAATAGAATATTAGATTTATAGTATCTTCTTTTAAAAGCTATTATATACTACTTCTAGATATTAAAGATCGTAGTATATATAAATACTATTTTAGAAATTTATTATAATATAAATCTCTTTTATTAATAAATATATTAGCTAAGCTATTCGTTATATAGCGATTATTAAATTAATTCGTACTTTATAAATATAATAAAAGATAATAAAGCTTATATAAATAAGCTATTTAAATACTTAGTAAAGAATTTAAATAAGCTAAGAATTCTAATTATTAGCGATATATTTAGATTAAAGATTAATAATAAAAATATCGCTAAGATTGTCTAGTTTTAATTACTAAATATAATATAAAGTATAGTATAGTATATAGAGCGCGTAATATATAATAGAATTAAATAAAATTATTTTCTCTTTTTATATTCTTTATAGTACTTTAGATTTAAAGCTAAATTAATAATATAGTTATTAAAATAGATAAAAAATAAGATTATAAAAGAAAAGAGTAATTTAATTAATAATAATATAAATATTAATAAAGATTCTATAAGTAATAATAAAGAAGTCGTTAATAATAGTATTACTATATAGTCTAATTATAAGACGAATTTTAAAAAAAGAAGAGATATAGATATTAATCTCTATAATATAATTAATAGTACTATATAAGTTAGAGAATATATTTAATTATATATATCTAAGTTTTTTACTAATACGATTTATAGTAAAGTAGATATCGATTAATCTAATTCTTATTACTTTAAATATTATAAGGATTTTAAATTATTATATAATCTATATAAAGAATTATAACTATTAAGTATATATAGAAGCTTAGTTTATATACTCTAATATTAAGCTAAGTTAAAGATATAGTAAGACGAAAAGATAGTTAAGACTTATAATAATTATTAACTTAGAGTAGAATTATCTATTATTATATTAAATAAATATTTAGATATAATTATTTACTATAGTATCTATATTAAATAATTATTTAATTTAGTAAAATAGACTAGTATCTAAGTCGATATATATTATTATAAGTAAGACGTCTTAGCGATTCTAGATAAGAATCGAATATAAAGCTTATATAATAGTAAAGTAGTTAATATTTAAAAGATAAGTAAGAGAAAGAGAAAGAGAAAGCGATAAAAGAATAATAATATTATAATAACTTAATTTAATAAGAATTTATAAACTTAGTATAAAAAAGTCTAGTTAATTATAAAAGACTTTAAGCTTTAAAGTTAGATCTTAAAATAAAAGAGTCGTTATAATTTCTTAAAGCCGATAAAAGTTAATAAGAAAAGCTTAAAAAATCTAGATCTAAAGAATATAAGTTTCTTTAATTAGATTAACTTTAGTTAAAATATAATTAATAGCTATTATAACTATTAATATAAAGATAGAGATATTATTAAGATATTTAAGATAAATATTATATAGTTTAAAATTAGTACTTCGCTAAGTCGATAAAAGATTATAAAGTAAAAATAGAAGTCGAATACTAACTACTAATTATTAGTATTATTAAATACTAATAAGTTAGTCTTAGATTAAAAGAGTAAAGAAACTTATTCTAGTTATAGATAGAAATAAGTAAAATTAAAACTAAATTAATTAATTAAGAATTCTTAATCTACTTAGCGATTTAGAAATCTATTTATTACTTAGTTATTAATATCTATATCTATATTTATATATATATTTAATAATAGTAGATTAATATTAATAAGAAGCTTCTTAATTAATATAAAAGAATTATTTAGTATAGAGATATTTAATAATAGGTTTTTATTTATATTAAAAGTAAGTATTAAAGTAGATATTAAGTTATTATTAAAGCGCGATATATTTTCTAATAAACGTTTAAGTTTCTCGCGATATAGATTTTTAATTATATAGATTAAAAATTACTTCTATATTTACTTTTATATACTTAATCGCTAAAGCTTATATACTATATTTAAGAGTTATTTATAGATAAGTTTCTTTATATATTTAGAACTATTAAATTTTCTAAATATTTACTTTATCTAGTCTTTAAGATAAGTAAAAAAGAAACTATTAATAGCTTAATATTAAAGAAGCTTATTACTATTATAAATAAATAAAGATCTCTCTTACTAAAAGTATTTAAGAATATTATTTAAAAGTTTTAGAAAATAATCTATCTTAAAACTATAATTAAAACGCTTATAAAGATTTACTAAGCTATTAGTAAGAATAGCTCGCTATAGCTTTAATAATATTATATTACTATCTATTAGATAAAGAAATCTAATTAATTTATAATTATATTAAGAAGTAATCGTAGTTTTAGCTTAAAATATTATTATATAGTTTTAAATAGTATATTTTAATAGACTAATATTAGTAAACTTAATTATATACTTTAATAAAAGATATAACTCTATATATATATAGAAAAATTAGTAATTAGAAAGTATTTTATTTATTAATAACTATTTATTTTAAAAATTAGAGTTTAAAAACTTAACTAGTTTATTTAATATTAAATTCTATATTTTTATTAATAGACTATAGAACTAACTCGCTATATTCTTAAGACAAATAATATTAAGATCTTAATATTAAGTAATAATAAGTTAGAGTTTATATATTTACGTCTAGTAACTATAGATAATAAGGTCTTTAAATATTTAAAAGTTATTAAACTAGACTACTTAATATTAATATTAATAATTAATAGTAAATTAAAGTATAGTTATATCTATAAGATTTAGACTATTTTAGTAAATTTAATAAAGTATTTATAAAAAGTTAAGATAGAGATACTATAAGTCTAATTTTAATATAAGCTAGTTAAACTTATTAAATAAGTACTTAACTATTAATTACTAAATAGTTTTAATAATAAGTATATATTTTACTATCTTTAAATCCTTATATATAAGACGGAGATATTATAAATAAATATCGCGATCTAATCTAAACTACTATTAATAGATATTATTAAGAATATAGATATTATTTATATTTATACTCTTATCTTTTATAATTAAAACTAATAAAAACTACTAAGTTTAAGTTTAAAAAATAGAATTAATTAGTTTTATTTATATATATTAAGAAGATTCTATATTATTTAACTAGTAGTATTTAAGTAGAGCTTAAATAATATTCTCGATATAGTATCTTTATATCTATATTTAGATATATTAGTATAAGTCTTATAGAATATATATAATAATATATATTTAATTCTAAATATTTAATCTAAGTTAGCTAATAACGAATATTAGATTAAGTAGAATATATAATTATTATATACTTAATAGAAGATCTTCTAAAGGTATTATTTATTTAAAAAAGATTAAGATAATAGTAATAGATTAAAATTATTATATATTCTTTATATACTTATCTTAATAATCTTCTATAAAGTTAAAGTTATTATAAGTTATAATAGTATTTAGACTTATATTAATATTATAAATCTACTTAATTATACTTTAACTTATACTTTCTTACTATTATAAAATAGTTAAGTAGAATAATATAAGATCTAGCTATTTAAGATAATTAAGAACTCGCTATCTTATATCTTTCTAATAGATATATAAGTCTAAGATAGACTACTATATATTTAATTTCTTTAGTTTTTTATAATAAGTTAATAATAATAAAATAACTACGTATTAATAATTTATATATAGTTAATAATCTTTCTTTCTATATATCTAATTTAGAAGAGCTATAAAGTACGAAGCTTTTATTATAATATTTAGTATTATATTTAAAAAAAGATTTACTAATCGATACTTTTTCTCTTTTATTAATATTTCGAATATTTAAAAACTTAAATACTTTATTAAAGCTTATAATTTAATTTTAATTTAATTATTAATAACTCGCTATTTCTATACTTTAAGAAAATATTTAATATACTATTATTTTATATATTTATTAATATTAAATCTCTACTATCTATTTTTAGTAATATATTTAAGAAAATCTCTATAAAATCTTTTAAATTAAGACTTTTTTTATTATCTACTTAGTACTTTTATAAATTTATAAATAGAGAGATCTTATCTTTTTATATATTTAAAAATCTACTAGACTCTTTCTACTTTATTAATCTTTAACGCTTAGAGAGATCTCTATCTTTAATATAATATAGTATTCTTTTTAATATTATTCTTATTTACTATATTATCTATTTCTTTTTTATTTTTATTATTTTTTTTATCTTTCTTATTTAGCTTATTCTTTTTATTATTCTTATTCTTATTATTTATACTTATATTTATAAGGCTATTAAGTCCTCGCTCTTTATTTAATTAAAAGAATAGTAAATTATTAAGAGATAGTAAACTATTAAAAGATAAGCTACTATAAAAGAGCGAGCTCGCAGATAGCGTATTAAGAGAGAATAATATAAAAGATATATTAAAAGAAGTAGATATTATAAAGATTACTACTTATTAAGATATAAAAAGATAAATATATAATTTTAATAGTTTAGTATTAATATAATAATATATAAAATAGATTATTAATATTTTACGCGCTTATTTAGAAGTTAGCTAGTTTATTTTAAAAAAGAATTATATAATAGAATCTTTAAATTATAAAATCTTAATTAATAGTATCTTCTATTTTTATATATATTAAGCTAGAAAAGTTTCTAATCTATTAAATAAATTAAAGTTTTAATTTAATAATTTAAAGTCTATTTATTAAATTAAATCTATTATTCTTTATATTATTTATATCTATTACTATCTTATATTATAAGCCTTTATTATCGCGTAATATAAAGTAAGATTTATCTCTAAATATTATCTTTTTAAAATTAATTATTTATTTAAAAGCTACTTTAAAATTTTATAATATCTTAAATCTAGATATTTTTATCTTATCTTTAATATATTTATTAAAATTAGTAAGAAGATTATTAGTATAAAATATTACCGCTAAGTTATTCTATAATTATTAATAAAGTAAGGCTTTAAATACTATATAGTTAAGAAAAAGATAGATATTTATAGAGAATCTATATAGAATTTTACTTTATATATTTAGATACTTAGATAATAAGCTAGTTAATATAGTCTACTTTATATAAGATATAATAAGTTAATTCTAAAAATTTAAATCTAGATAATTAAGTATAATATTATCTAAATAAATACTAATAAACTAGAATAGTACTATTCGTCTTATACTCTAAAAATAAGATATAGTATTAATAAAATTATAGATTATCTCTAGTTATAAAATTCTTATCTATCTTTACTTATATAGAATCTTAGTAAAGAGTTTATATTTATTAGTATTCTTTTTAACGTATATATTTACTATATTCTTAATCTTTTTAAATTTTTTAAGATATTTAATCTTATCTATATCTACGCGCTTAATAATATTATTCTATTAATTAGCGATATAATAATAAAATTCTAGTATAATCTTTATATAGTCTTCTTTAATAGTCTTATTATTTAATAATATTATATTTTAAATAATATTAACTTTTTAACTATTAATTAGAAACTTTTTAATATTTATATTATAATATTAAAAGAATATATAATTAGTAATATCTGCAAGCTTAATATAATAGAAATAGAAGATAAGATAAGAATTATTATTAAGTCTTAACGCGATATAGAAAAGCTAGTATTTAATATCTATTTATATTAACTACTAAGTAAAAGAATAAATTATATTTCTTTACTAATCGAAGTTAGACTTATTATTAATAAGATATTAATAATATTAATATATCTAGAACTTATTATTAATTAGATTTCTAATATCGATCTTAATATCTATACTAAGTATTATTCTAGATTATAGAAAACTAAAGAGATTAAGATTTATATTTCTATTATTCTATTAGTATTTCTATATACTTAAATTATTTAAGAGTATTATAATAAGCTATTAATATAATAAGATTAATATTTTAATTATTTTAATCGAATTTCTAGGCGTATATTAATAGAGATTTAGAGTATTACTTTTAGCTATTAATTAATTCTTTCTTTTAAATTAATTATATATTTACGGCTCGATTTTTAGTTTTATTAGAAAGTTTTATTATCTTAAAAATACTATAAGGCGTTTTTATAAAATATTCTTATCTTCGCTATAAATTTAAAGATTATAATAATTATCTAGAAGTTAAAGATAATTCTAGTAAATATATTTAAAGTTATTTTAATTATTAAGAATCTACTAAATAATATTAACTTTATTAATATTTAAAACTATAATAGTAGTTATATTTATCTTTTAGAATATTCTATATAATAATAATTTATTAATATATTTATATTTATAGATACTATCTTTATTCTTCTTAGTAATATTATCTTCTATATTATTTATATAGATTTAATTTATATTATCTTTACTATTTTTAAACTTTAACTTATTATTATCGCTTAGCGAAATATTTTTCTCTATCTTTATTATCTTATTATTAGACTCTTTCTTATTATTTTTATAGATTTTCTATTATTTTTAAAATTAACGTTTAGCTACTTTAGTTATTTTTAGATTTATAGGCTACTTATTCTATATCTATACTAGTAATATTATATTATTCTTAACGTAGTAGCCTTTCTTCTTTATAATTATTAATAGAGATATATTTTAAATATATATAATCTTATATAAAAACGCTAAAGAAAGAATTTAAATATTTATAATATTAATCTATTTAGATATATCTTAATCGCCTTTATCTTTCTAAAGTTAATAGAGAATAAGTTTATAAAATAGATTTAAAGTCTCTTTAAGTATAAATTTTTTAGTTATATTAATTAGCTTTTTAAGAAAGTATTCTTTAAAAGATATATTAAGATATAATTTAGTATTTAAACTTTATAAGAAAGTAATTCTATCTATTATCTTATCTTTCTAATTAATACTTAAAGAATATAGATAGTAAATATTAAATAGAGCTTTAAAATCTAAAGATTTTCTTATATTATTCTTTAATTTAAATTTTATATATTATAGTCTATTTCTTAATAAGTTCTTCTATATCTTTATAATAATCGCTATAATCTTATTATATATATCGATTCTTAGATTAATAATTATTATAATATAATTAAACTTATTCTTATTAAATAGGAGTTAATAGATAAAGTTATATATTATAAACCTTATATTAGAGTTAGATTTAATTACGCTTAGAAGCTCTTTAATACTTAAATCTAATCTCTTTAATAAATTAATAAAAAAAAGAAAAGAGTATCTATTTAAAATATTACTTAATTATAATACTACTATAATTAAATATATTAAACGTATTAATCTTATCTTTTATTTATAGAATAAGACGGTTCTAAAGCCGCTAAGTAGATTTAAATTATTAATAAAAAGAATATAAATATTTACTAGTATAGTATTTTAAATAAGTATAAGTATAAAAAGACTTCTTTATAAAGAAAATAAATCTATTATAAAAAGTAATTCTACTATAAGAAGAAATTCTAAATTTAAAAAAAGTTAAATATAGAAAAAAGAATTTTAAGTAAATATCTAAATACTTTACTTTAAAGACTTTATATTAAAGACTTTACTTTAAAGACTTTATACTAAAGACTTTATTTTAAAGACTTTACTTTAAGAACTTTAAAGACTTTATCTAAATATTTTACTTATCTTATTTTAATTTAAACTTTAAATATTTTTTATTCGTTATCTATAGTACTTACTTATTCTACTTATAATAAATACTTTATTATATCTCTACTATAGTACTATTTCCTTATTTACTTATCTATAATAGCTTAAATAAATAAAAAAGAGTAATTATTAAAAGAATTTAAAGAGTTTTTTTTAAAATTAAAAAAGTTCTATATAATAAAGATCTATAAAAAGTATAATAAAGAAGAGTATATAATATTAATACTATTAGCGAGCGATTATAGTAATATTATTATAAGAGACTATAAGAGTTATCTACTCTAAATAAAAAAATTTATATTAGTAGATAATATTTTAATTAATAATATCTAAATTAATAATTATATAATTAGTAAGTTACTAGAAGTAGATAAATTCTTAGCGTAATATAATTCTAAATAGTCTATTAAGATTAATAAGAAGAAAATAATTAAGGCTACTAGAATACTACTAAGCTATACGGTAAAGATATATATTAATATCGATAATATTAATCGTAATAGTAAGGTAGCTATAAAGGCTAATTAATATTATAAGTAGTTCTATAATATTTATCTTTTATATAATAAAGAAGAAATAGATCGCTATAAGTATTAATTATTATTTAAAAATATAATATAAGATATATAGTATTTTAATAAGAATTTCCTATATATTTACTAGAAAGATAAGTATAAAGAGAATAAAATTAAGAAAATTAAAGCTTAAATTAAATTAAAAATTATAATACTAATTATACTAATTACTATAAATAAAAAGTAAAAGATAAAGCTTTAACTTTATAATCTAAAAAAATTAAAGGCTCGCGTTAATAATAATAAGAATATAAAAGAAGTAAAAAGTAATAAGATTAAATTCTCTTAACTAGTATTAAAGAAGTATCTATAAAAGAAATTTATTAATTAAAATAGTAAAATTCTAAGTAAGATATATATTATTACTAATAGTTAGAGAAGATTAACGAGTTTATAATTATATTAAAGAATAGCGAAGAGAATAAAAAAAAGAAGATATTAATTATAAAATTAAAAAAGAATAAGAGAAAGCTAAAAAAGAAGAATTAATAACTTTATATCTAATAAATACTCTTATCTATAATAATAGTTCTAAAGCTAACTAGCGGATTTAGATCTACTTTTAATAAGATTATATTTAAAATTAAGAAAAGACTATTAGCTAGTTTATAAATAAATACTTCTATTAAGCTTAAGAAATTATAACTTACTAGTAGTTAGAATAATTAGCTATCGAAGATAAGAATATTAATAATTAAAATACTTAATTATTAATAATTAGAATATTAATATCTAGGATATTAATATTATAAGTACTAATATATAAAGTCTATATATAGACTTTATATACTATAGCGCTAGGTTTTTATACTTCTATTAAATATATAGAATAGATTTCTATAAAGTAACTAGCTTTAAAAATTAAGTATTTAATTTCTTATTCTTATATAAAATTTTCTACTTTTTAACTAATTAACTTATAATTAACTTATATTATAATTATAGCTCTTAATTTTAATAAGATTTAAATCTAAAAAGCGCGAGATCTAAATAGTATTATTAAGTAAGTACGCTCTTTATCTATATAGAAGAAGTAATTTTAAATTATAATCTTTAAGAAATATATTTATATTAATAATTTTTAAAATCTTTTATATTCTCTAGATTTCTATAGCTTAATTATAAAGCTTAAAAGTTATAACGAATTAAAGAGTATAGTTAATAAATACTATTTATCTATAAAGTTTCTTAATTATAAACTCTATCTTAAATATTCTTTATATCTTAACGTAGATTCGCTATAGATCGCTATATATCTTAATAATTATACTATTAACTAAGTTATTAATTCTAATTACTTAATTACTACTTAGCTTTATAAGTATTAGCTAACTAAATTTAATAACTCTAAAAATATTTACATAAAACGTATTCTATTAAATCGTCTACTTAAGACTTAAGTTAACGTTAATATAAGAAATATAGATAGAACTTTTATAATATATAAAGATAAAGACTATTATTATATATAGTAACGCGAAATTTACTACTTAATAAGAAATAAAGAATATAAGACTAGACTTTATATTATATATATTAATAATAATTATCTAAATATAAATATTCTAACTCTCTATTTTAAAATTAGTATAAAGATAGTTATTTAAAAGAACGCGTTCCTTTATTTTTAAAAAATAACTATTAAAGTAGAAAATATAGAGCGTTTTAATATAGAAACTCGTACTATATAATAAAAATATAAGATATTAACTAAGATTTATAATAATTTAAATATATACTAAGGGCCCTATTATAGTAATCTAGAAGAGAGATAAAGAAAGAATATTAAAAGAAGAGTAATATACTATTAATTCTAGCTAGAAATTTAACTTTATAGCTCTTAAAATATAGATTAGAAAATTAAATTCTTAATCTTATTTTAAAAATAATTTAAATTTTCTTTAACTTTCTAATTCTTTTTATAATTATTTAGGCTCTTATCTACTAAATATTAATTTATAATTATTCTTTCTTATCTATTATAGAATCTATATACTATAGATTAATATAAAAACTATATTTTAAATAACGAATATATCTAGCCTAAAGAATAATAATATAAATAAGCTATAGTTAGAGGTTTTTATATAAAAGCCTAGCGATAAAGTAATAGTAAAGTATAACTAAATAAAGAAAAAAGAAAAGAAGTATAAATAATATAAGATAAAAAATACCGTAGATTTTATATATAAGAAATATAAATAATATAATATAATCTTTAAAAACGAAAATAAGCTTCTATATAAATATAAGTAAATAACTATTTATAGTTAGCTAGTATTAAAATCTATCTATTTATATAAAGATTATATAATAAATAGACTTATTATATCTTAAGCTACTATTACGAACTTTATAATATATAATTCTAATAGATACTTTAATTAAAAACTCTATATAAACTCGCTATAATTAAGATATATAAAACGAAACTCTTTATAAAATAATAAATATTTACTATTTATAAAGAATATTAAATATAGAGCTAAAATTTTAATAAAATATTACTTAGATAATCGAATACTTACTTAGCTTATAGAGTATAGTCTCTATTATAAAAATAACTACTTATACTCTATATAGCTATACGAGTTTAATATAAGCGATATAATTAAATACTTCTATATACTAATAGATTTAGGGACTAAAATATATATAAATATCGATAATCTTAATTATAATAGAAAAGTAGTCGATAAGATCGAATAATACTATAAATAGTATTATAGCCTATATATATTATATAAATTAAAAAGAATAATACTTTATAGAATTTAATTCTATTATAAATAAAAGCTAATAAATAATTTCTACTTTAATAAAAATATTCGCTACTTAATTTAAAAATCTAAGACTAGTCTAGAAGAAAAGAGTATAGTTAATTATCTAATTACTTATAAATACTAATAGAGAAAGAGATAAATAGAAGAATAATAGAAAAAAAGATAATAAAAGAATAAAAGAGTTAATAAAAAATAGAATACTATTATTCTAAAAATAATAATATTATAAAGAATTAACTAGATTAGAAAATAAATAGAATATTAATAATATACTTTTAAGACTCTTTATAAGTAATAATCTAAACTCGCTAAATAGCTTTAGAACTCGTTAAAAGCTATCTATTCTAATTTAATTTATATAAATAAAAAATCTTATTTTAAAACTTTTCTTTAAGATTTAAATCTTTCTTATAATAGATATTACTTATAATAATATTTATAATAAATATTTAAATTAAATTACTACTATATCTTCTCTTTTCTTTATTTTTTTTTTACTTATAATAGATTCTATCTACTATAGCCCGTTATATCGAGAAAAAATAAGATAATAATTAAAAATCTTAAATTAAAGAATAAGAGATAAGCTAATAAAAAGAGAAGATATTTAATAATAAAAATATAGCTAATATAGCTAAAGAAACTAATAAATATATTTAATCTAATCTTTTAATAAAAAGAAAATCTTTAAACGAGTTTTATAATTCTATCTCTAAGTTAAAGAAATACTTAATTATATACTATCTAAAGTATAATCCCGTTAAGTATTATAATCTAGTATAGCCTAAGTTCTTAAAATAAGAACTTATATAGAATTAATAGATAGAATATCTATTATATACTAAAAATATTATAAATACGAGTATAATTTTAATAGAGTATTATTTAGATAACTAAACGCTTACTCTTATTCTTAATAAAGAGTATATAGTAACTAGCTTTTATAACTCTATCTAGTCTATTAAGTTTAATATATATAATATAATTAAAGCTTATTAAATACTACTTAGCTTCGTAGTAAAGATATAAGTTAAAATTAATAATATTAATTAGAATAGTAAGACGGCTATAATTACTAGCTAGTACTATAAGTAGTTTTATAGTATTTATTTATTATATAGACTAAAGAAATAAGATAACTATAAGTATTACTCTAACTAGAAATTTTAATTATAGAATTTCTAATATTTTAATAAAAACTATTATTATATTTATTAAGAAGACGAATATAGTTTACTTATAATAAATAGCTTTAATACTATAATTAGATTAAAGATTACTATTAATATTAATCTTTTAATAGCTATATTATCTAACTCTAATATAGACTTTAAAGTAGAATATAATAATATAAAATCTAGATTTAGTAAAGTAGTATATAACGCGCTTAAAAATAAATTTATTAGTAAGAAGAAAAAGAAATCTTCTAATAAGTATTTAATTATATTATTATTAAAAGACGAACTCTAAAGTTTATCTTCTAAAAAAGAAAAAATTAATAGATAGAAGATAATAAAGACTATTAATTAAATAATTAAATAGAATATAAAGAAATATATAATAACTATAATAATCTATAAAAAGAAATAGATTAAGATTAAAAAGATTTAAAAGAAAGCTTAAAAGTAGAAAAAGACTAAAAAGAAGATAATAAAGATAAAAATATTAAAGAGATAGTAAAAGAAGTAGATAATAATAATAAAATAAAATTAATATAAAATACGCTTTAATAAGCTAGTTATTAATAACTCTATTAATAATATTATATAATAGAAAGTACTATTTCTTTCTATAAATTATATATTATAGAGTCTATTTAGTATTTAGTAATACGGTTAATAATATACTTATATATTTAATAATACGATAGATAAAATCTTACTTTCGCTATTAAAGTAATATAGTTACTTAGATAGAATATTTCTTTTATAATAACTTATATAAATAAAATAAGCTATTATTATAACCTCGCTTTAATAACTCTATACTATAGATAAATTATTCTTATATAATAATACTAAATAACTCTTTATATAGATTATAGTAATATTTATAGTAGTAATATTTAAGTTTAGTTACAATATTATATAAAAAATACTAAATATAATAAGAGCTACGCTAAGTATATTTCTTATACTTAATATTAAGCGTATTTTTAAGTTTTAGATTTAGATATATTCTATTCCTCTAATAGCTAAATATTAGGAATTATTAAAAATAGTATAGTATTACGCTAAAATTCTTAATCTATAGCTTAATAATAGAGCTAACTAGGGAGGGTAAAGACACGGCTGAGAACTGAGGCAATCCCTTTTCAGAAAAAGTTTTTCTCGGTCTATTTACGGTATTCCTCCCTATTGGTGGGATCATAGCATCCTGGCAGCAGATCCATTGTCTCAGTACTGTTTGGTAGCTTCCCTCCATTTGGGGAAACGGGTACAGCTGCAGCGCAGAAAATGACCTTGTAGCTATCGGCACGTCAATCTGACAGCGCAGCTACCGATTAGCCTACATGATGCTGTTTCTGGTGATGCATTGCAACAGCAATGCCGATCTTTTCTCATTTCTGACTATCCCTTACAGCCTTAGATGTACCCGGTATACATTGGAATCAGTGTGAACGGAGACCAATATATTACTTCCCCTCCACGCTGGTCTATGTTATTCCCCCAGAGCGTTATTGTTGTGGCCGTTATTCAAAACACGAATGATTCGTCATGGAGTGGCAAGGTTTATCGTCATTGATTATTCTGCCCTCTGAGCGGCATTCTCACTCCAGGTGGCGCAGGGGCCTAATGCACTGCCCTGAAATGTTTCGAAAGTAGAATTCGGTTACAGATGATTGGCTTTCAGTCACATGTAGTGTTACGTGATACAACCAAAAGGTCCCATGTGATGAGAAAGTGGCTCAATTCGGCCAACTGCTTAATTGCATAGCCGCCTTGTTGCCTGGTATGCCCCCACCCCCCTCCTTTTAATCCCAAGGCTACGTTTTGGAATGTGCACCACCCTGGCCTTGTCTTGGTGTTCTCTGAATTTCGGTGCATCAAAATCTTCAAATCTACACTCATGTCACGAGAATGAATGTTGTCGACTATACGATAAACTCTTCCTCTCAAGTCAGCACGTTCCTGGAATGAATTTCTCGCATCTCGTACGATGATCAAAGCATCTTTACTACCGGGGCCAGATACATTGTGCACCTCTTCCGCGTCACCCTGCAATCCATCTGCGCCTCACACGCCTGCATCCAACGTGGAGCAATGATTTCACCTGGTAAACACTTGATGAGCCTTCAACTACGAGTCCTGAGCTGGGAGAAAGACGGTGCTTTCACCAAATGCTCAGACTGGAAATTGGCAAAGTGAGGAAACCCCTACGACGGCTGCCAAGCGAACTGAGGAAATCTACAGGTCAACACCCACGGCGATGCGAGTTTGCGAGTCAACAGCTGACCATGCACCTGACCTTTCCCGTCCACGGTGATTCCAGCATCGCCATTGCGCTGAAGGCTTTTCAGTCGAGGTGCCCAGGAGCCCGTGCAATGACGTTCCTATCGCAACATCTTTGTTCTTGGAAAGTTTCAGATACGCTATCTTGGGGTCAGCTTGCTCGAAATTCGCGAAGCGCGTTTGTGCACTACGCAATCTATACCTGCTGTTGGGCGAGACTGGTAGTTTCGGGCTCCATGTGCAGGATGTTGTGGAAGTGCCGGATTCGGGATGGTGACGGGCGCAAAGGGTGGGTTTCGGAGACTTCAGTCTCCTCTTCCCGTTTGTGCTGTCACAGTATCCTTAAGGCGATTGCTGACACGTTTACATCTTAGCTGTCACGATTGCGGGACATTTTCCAGATGTGGTTTCCTTGCCCTAGCATGGTGGCTTCACTTTGATTGGGCGTCGCTCAAAATCCTCGATATCTTTTCCAAAAGGCTTTTAACACCGTACCGCCTTTTACCATCGAATCCCGCAAGCTAGTCAAGGGTGAGGTGAATAATGTGACTTCTGGAGCCGGAGGCAAGAGCATCTTCACCGAACCATCGAAACTTGGCAGCAAGACTACTTACTATACAAAGTTCGCCGTCTCGCAAGTATATCCCGTCACCTAGGCTGCAGTCGGGGGCTCCGCGTTCGCTAGCTGACTACTCTACATTTTGACATGACAGGCTGAACCGATCCTATTCTCCATTACGCAAGCGGAGTCAAAGGTCTTGCGGACTTGTGACTGCAGTCGCAGCTTCTCGGAGCTGTTGCTCGTTCAGAGAGATGGATCCGTTGCACGGGGAGAACACAAGAACATCGGAAGAGATGGAAAGAGCTGGGTGTGTTTCTACAACTACATCTGTTCGATTACATGCGGGAGCATCCGCTACCGGCGAAATTTAACGAAAGCCCATGCGATCGCTTATGCGGCTGACTTCTTCGACGGCTCTTGCGTGTCAAGATTGTTTTCAAGGCCATTTACGTACTTGCGATCACGGAGCTAAGGAAGACAGAGGCCCTCATGTCATCTTTTTGCCATTTGCGCCTTCATTCGGAAAGCCGAAAGCCAAGTCCTGGGCTATCCTGCTCCACGACGACCCAAGCACAACCCGCTAGCCCTCCCAGATCTCAAAGCCACGGAAACGTGAGCTATGTACGGATTGTAAAGCGCTATCTTGTTCCGCTCGACCTGCGCAGCCTGCGTCCGTGTTTCACTGAGAACACAGCTTGATAAGACGTCATCAACTATCACACTTTTACTAACTTTCGCCGATGCCGCGCGGGCATTTTACTACGTACCTATCTGCCGAACTGAACTCACGCGAGGTTCTGTCAAGTCTAGTTAATATGAGCTTTATCGCGGTGGTGCAGCAAGTTGCCGGTTTCACGGTAGGGAAACACGGTCGAGGTAGCGCGTCCCGTTCGTTGCGCAGGTGATTGAATGTGGGTGTGTTGGTAGAGATGGTCGAGAGGGGTGGTGGTACGCGGTGGTTTTGATACGGGCTGGAGTTGGAGGCGGGGGTTGGTGGGGTTCTTATGGGGATTTTTTTGGGTTGGGGGGATGGGGTGATGTGTTTTGGCTTTTTTGTATGTGATTTATATAGAATTTAGCTTTCAAGATATATCTATTGAGATTAATCGGTTTTGTTGTAGTTACAACAATATTAAAGTATGAAATCGTAGTAGTTATCGAACTACATGTATCTATTGCAACATAGGATTACGAATACTTGATGGCATACGTGATGTGTAAGAAGGATGGATTGATTCTATGGCAAATGTGGCTGGGAGGCTTATATTTTAACCGAGCCCCTGACTTGCGGGGTCATTGCGTCTGATATATGCGACAGTATCCTATCCGCTGGCAGGGGGTGAACTTCAGGGGTTCCGACCGATTATTAAAAAGTTCTCATCGCTAGCAATAGTCCCTTCTTGCGACCTGCCGTAACTTGGCAGATTGAATGTTTATAGAAGAACTTTCAGTTTCGCAATTGTTCTTCTGAAGCTGATCTTATAGTCCGTCAGTAAGATGTTTATCAACAAGCTTATCATTGAGAAGTTATAGCGTTGCGAAAGTGGTATTTTGATCTTTTGCCAGGACATGTTTACCCCCCAGGCGCCCGCGGACGGGATACCACTCCCCCGTCGCCTTCCCCTCTCTCTTCTCACCCCTTCCTTCAAGATCCAGATCTACCTCTCTTCGCCTAACCCATCTTCACCCACATGCTCGGATCCCACCACGTGACCAAATTGTTGTCCCCATCCTTCCCGAACAGCACCTGCCCAAACGACGCATAACCGGTCGGAATGGCCTTTAGCTTGTACATTTCGTAGAAATAACCTGTGGGTGAGAAGGTGGGGCTGGGTTTTAGGATTGGGTTGTTGAGGATGCCGGTGACGGCGGAGAGGGATCTGCTGGCGCCGGTTGAGGATGTCCAGACGGTGTCGGCGGAGGGGTTGGAGAAGAAGAGGCGGAAGGGTTGGGAGCCGGGGGCCTGATGGGAGGGTTAGTGGGGGGGGGAGGAGGAGGAGAGAGGTGGATGATATTTGAAGGATTTTGAGACGGGGAGGGGCTATTTACCGATTTACCGTAAAAGCCCTTCACGATGGCTTCGAGCATGGATAGTTTGGGGTTGCCGTGTGTGTTGCAGTGCGAGCCGCATACGAAGTAGACGTAGGCTCGGCAGAAGCGGTAAAAGCCTGACGACGTGCTGACGTCGGAACCGTGGTGGGGAATCTGAATCCCGTCAGCTGACTCGTGAATAGATGCTCGGGAGGTTCGTACCTTGAGGACATCGATCTGCATTGTCGGGTTAATGGTGTCAGATCTCCACGAGAGCAGAGTGTCGCGGATATCGCACGCCTTGTCGAATGCGTCGCCGGTGAATAGCATCGAGAAAGAGGCGTCGATGGTCTTGGCTGGGCTGGTCGTGGTGGTGTACTTGTCGTGGCGCTCAAACATTGTCACTATCGATGATCGGTTGGAAGTCTCACCGTCGAGGATACTCTTGGATCCCGGAGAGTTGAGCTTTCCTCTGCTGTCCAACGCCCATCGGTTTAGCATGATTGTGCGCATCATGCTTTTGTATTGGGCCGCTGATGGACCGATGGTATACTGGTAGCCTGCGGCGCTTTTGAGCCCTGTCGCTGTTTTTGGGCGAACGATTTGACCTGAACGGGCGTTAGTAGCCAAGTCGATCGGGGTGAGTGAATGGACCACAAACTGGTTACAGGTACCACGGGCTTGAGGTTAGGTTTGGTAGCCGACTTGTTGAGATTTGTGATGACCGTTCTGAGTTCTAATACCTGGTTGACGGAGCGGATGGTGTGAGGTTCTGCTCTCACTGCGCTCTTCAAATTGCTATTAATGGCAACAGATGGAGCCGTCGCTAAGGGCTGTCTCATGACCATGTTTGACATCAGCTTCGCAGATGGCGTGTTCTTAGCCTTTTTCTTTGGCGGAGATGAAGTCCATTCAAGTTCAAATTCCTCGTTTGATTGTAGATTTTCTTCAACTTGGGTTTGCGTCATTGGAACTCTTGTGTACGCTGAGCTAAGCACATCTTTATTTTTCGAAACGGTCGCCTCCCACCATTTCCGCACAACCACCTTACCTTGTTTCTTGACCCGGCTTTTCAGAGTAGCTTCGAGATTGCCTTGTTCCGGCAGGAAGATTCTTACTTGTGCCTCCAACTCCGGTCTCAAATCGTTGTCAACAGCGTCGGACGTGTAGTAAAGCGTGCAGGTAGGCCCTGAGATCCCATTCTGCGTATCATCATCCCACTCAGCTTCATCATCGTCAAGGTTCCACTGGAGGATGGTGTCGTTTTGTGGGTAAAGATTGATTTCAAGGGCAAACCCGGATGTTTCCATGGATTCGCGCCATGGTTTGGGGACGCTGGCGGTATACACACACTGATTCATGGCCTTTCCGTTCTTATCCGTGTAAGAGGTTGGCGTCGCATCAGTGATCTGGGGCGCTCGGTACAATGGTGGAATTCGACAGTAAACCACGTTGCAATTCTTGATGTAATCAGTCGTAGCACTAGTGTTGCACATAGCAGTCAGAAATGCCGCTGCATTTCCAATGTGGTCATCATCCGGATGGGTTATCTGTCCTTGGTCAGAACGTATCCAATCTTGAACTTCCCTAATAAAGAGCCTCGACGGTCCACTACGTAAGCTGTCGGGTGTTCATTGATCTCCAGGGAAGGTGGGAAGGACAGATTGCAAATGCATAGAGGATATACGAGGTTGAAACCCCGTTCGCTCACAGCATCTTCTACGGTGCGAAGTTTGATCTCTCACCTGCAGCTCCTCTAGTAGTGGGGTCTCAGCCCCTGTCGGATCTGTCGCCAATGCAGGATAGGGCTGCCGGGTCGTAAGGAGTTGGAGAGTTGCAAGGATGTTTGTCGCTGTCTGGCCCCCGGACGGACCAGTGTCTATTATTGTCCTTCGCCAGGCATCATCAGGGTAGACAGTTGTTATAGGAGAAGAAGTGCTCGTTGTAGTGGCCAGGCGACAGAAGTCGACAACATTGCAATCACCCTCGCCTCCATCGACCACGGTGACTTGGGCAAGTGGCTGTAAAGACAGCAAGGTAACAGGTCAGCGTAGTTACCTGGTTGTATAGATCATGAAGAAGATTGTGAAGAAAGCCTTACCGTGACTATACTCGCGGAGAAGGTCTGCTGCTTGACGGTAGGAGGCATACTTGCAGCGTTTGTAGCTTATGATTCGTAATCAAGCGCAAGGGTCCTCTATGAGCTGGTGATGCAGTGCAATAAGGGGGGTAAAAAAAAGGATGAGTGTTTAGGTCAACGTGTGCATACTAGTCATCGAGTCGAGAGGAAGGAGAGATATGAGGAGAGAAGGGGTGCTAAATCAGTCGAATGGCTGCACTCGACGTGGTATGAGATCAGCTTTTACCATGGTGGAGATGGATGTAGTATTCCCTGGGCTAACGAATGCAGATGACAAGGATATGTTGGGGAAAGCCAGTTCGGTGTAGGAGGGAGAGCATTGATGATGACCAGATGAAAGATGCGCAAGGGCTCCAGATGGCTTGCAGGTCGTGTTGAGTCTAGGTGAGAGGGATACGAGGCGAGAAAGGTGCTTGTGCAGTGAAGTAGTGAAGAGCGAGGGAACAGATGATGCCCGAATTCGTATAGATGACAAAGTAGAATTTGATGATAGATGACAGTGTAAAGGAAAGGCGAATGGTGCAGTGACAAGCCCCATTATTATTATTGCACCGGTGCCCCATGAGATACTTTGGTATATCGAGTCTTTCCTGCTCTAACCGAGGACTCTAACATGCTTTAAATTCGCTTATTGGTGTATGGAAGTTCGGGGCCTCACTCACCTTTACGAGTTTAGTGTATGTAGTAGCCGAGATCTTAGTGATAAACGCTAGTATATACCTAGTTAGAGTGAAAGTGGATGGAGAAGCTAGCAGCTTCAATTACTTAGGTTTATTAGGAATTCATTACTGCATAAGCTTTGGACTACCTAGGCTTCCGTAGTACCTTAGGAGCTTAGCGACTTGGCCTTTTCTACACCACCAACCACCACCAACATCCCCTCATCATCTAGCCGTCTCTGCTTTCTCTTCTTAAATTCTTCCCTTACCATGTACAGCCTACAGCCTATAGCATACAGCCTACAGGGGTTGTGCAGTGCGGGGATGACTTACCCCAACCATAACGCTAAGCTGGAAATCGAATCCTGGCTCCCCCCAGAAGCTGGAGCTGTCGATAGTGACCCTTGATCATGCAAGCCAGCCTACCATCACCCTAACGACGCTATACTAATACAATTGATCGACTTTAGAGACCAACATGCCGTCGTCTAGTCTTTCTTTTCTTTACTCCTTTTTTCTACCTTTTCCACCGGCCTCGGATACTGCTGCCATTCTCCTCCTCATCCTAGTCTCGTGTCAGCCGCTCAGCACGCTACAATTCGCGAGGCTTGATCGAACGGGCCAGAATCGACCGATGCGGTCGAGGCAAATCCCTCTCACTATGTTACATACCATATTTCCCGCAAGCCATGCCAGCCATCGCCACTTCACACCGGACGAACAGCTCTGAAGGAGGAAAGATGGACTTGTCAACTTAACGCTAACGAATGGCCATGGTATTTGGATGCTTTCAGTTGCTGATATTGTACAACATACGAAATTGGCATGAAAAGTGGCTGTTTCCAGAATCCGAAATAGCGAAGCTGTACCCCACCTCATGCCATTGTACATCGATAAGCTCTAGCTCAGCCACCCTCGCCACTACATTGTTATTCTGGTCCGATGCTCATATTGCCTCGAGAACTTTGGAACAGTGACAGGAACTTCTACGCCATTTCTGTCTTCTCTGATACAGCAACATCGTGCAAGTTGCACCGGACAGCGGCCAACCGCCTATTCGATAGAGATGGGGGATGCTGGCACTCCTACAAACACTTTGGCCGACCCTCCTTCTACCGACCCTCCACCTACTGACCCTCCAGTGACTATTGACGATGCCGACATCCTCTCTGTCGAGCAAGCAGTTGATGGTTTGCTCAACAAAGTTCAAGCCGACCTTGGCTTCCCCTACTCCACCGACACAAATCCTGCCCCGCCTTCTACAACCCTGACTTACCGCTTCAATGCGGGTATCGAAGTGTCCCTAGATGCTGAATGGTCTTTGTTCGCTGGCTTGACTCTGACTAACATCACCTTGAGGGCTGAGGTTGACAAGTTCAAAGGCACTCCAGGTATGTAATACTCAAAGCTCGTCTCTTCGCCGGCAACGTTTGACCATTGGGGGTAGCCGAATTGTATGTTGAGCTTTCAGCTACCGCTACTATTGGCGACTTTGATTTTACAGTGACTGGTAAAATTCCCCGCCTCAGCACCCATGGTCCCGTATCTTTTATACTGCTGGTGGAGCTCGAGGGCGCTCTAGACTCGGTGAATCCCACTGCTCTAGTCTCTGATCTCACCAACGGTGGCTATGTGTTTGACACGGGTGAGTTACCATGAGATGCCTCCTGGACTTCCATTCTGACCTGTTATGACAAGCTACTGCCAATCTGGATCCCAGTCTGGGAAGTCAGTTGGAGGATGAAAACAGCGGCACCAGCTTCGCCACAAGCGCTCTACTAGTCATTCAAAAGCCTGTGAATACTTCATTCTTTCTGCAGCGAGTCGACATCAACTTTGCGAGCGATCTGAACTGGGCCATTGTCCCCAATCAGATCGATTTATCGCATGTGTCTCTAGGTTTAGTTCTAGAGAAGACTCTAGCTGCTGATCCCTGGAACGCAACGTTTGATGTCAACGCTGTAGCTTTCATCAATGACGTGAGTTTGGAGGTAGTTGGCCAGGTTTCGCTGGGCGATGCGTCTGCCCTTAGTCTTAGCGTTAGCGCAGGACCCCGAAGTGGAACAGCGCCAGAGGATGCCCTCAACCAGTTCATTGGTGCAGGCACTGATGCGCAAGTGGATTCCCAATTTCAGCTTCCTCCCACGGCCGCACTGCCTACGGATGGCCAGGATCCATTTGAAGCTGCTTTGACGTTGCAGAAAGACTCATCTGGGTGGTACATTCAAAATGCCAATGTCAGACTATTTGGGCAATACGAATTCTGGTACCCGATTGATGCCATCGATATTTCTCTGGAGGAGTTGTATTTCGAATTCATTGCTCAGCGCCAGCCACCACCTGCAAACACGAACCCTTCAGATATGCCACTGGCTTACAGCGCCGCCTTGGGCGGATCTATTATGCTTGCCAACATCCCCATACAAGTCGTCGTCACGTACCATTCTACAACCACTACTATTGTGTTGACTTGCAACGTCGACGATGACGCGAACCTCAGCCTTCAAGATATTGCTGCAGACTCTTTGTTGAACCCCGCCAATAGCACAACGCCTCGTGATCTGAATCAAGAGGCGACCACGAATGAACTCCCTGACAGTGTGCCAATTGACATGACTTGGTGCTCCTCTCGAGTTTGGGGAAGCCAGAGACTTTGTATCTTGACCTTTAGTGCTTCAGATTTAATCCAGCTACAGCTGAAAGCGAACTTTGAGCTGGACTGGCAGGTCACGTCGCAGCTGACTGTCACTGGCATGGGAATCTATTTTGACATTACAAACCCAACTTCTTCCGTCAACCCGTCTGCCATTAAGGGATACGCCTACGGATCGATTCTCATAGCGAATGCTGTCAACCTTTTTGCTTTTGTCGCCGGTGTCAGCCAGCCCTCAGGCTTGAGTCAATATGTGCTCGGCTTGACACTATCATACGATCCAGATGCCAGTCTGGGGGTAAGCCCACAGTCCGTCATCAGCGATCCAAAATTCTTCGGGGACGTTGTTGCCACCGACTTGTGGACCTTTCCGACATCAGTACCAAGCACTGCAAACGTCAGCGATGCCGTTACATCTGTCAACGCCCAGATGACGATGAGTATTCAACAAACTCCCGATCCGGCTAATACCGGTGATTATTTGACAAGCATCGTCTCTATGCAAGCATCGCTCGCCGTGGCTGGCCAATGGACCATCTTTGACACGGTAACCCTGGAGCAATTGGCGCTTAACGTGGTTGTGGTTCCAGGAACTGCCGCTACGAACAATAAAATCAGCTACTATGCCCAATTACTTGGCGTTGTCTCACCCACCCAGAGTGCTGTTGGTTCAACTCAATACAAAGTCGTCCTTGCTGCAGCGCTCCTCCGCAATGCTTTACAGCAAGCCACAACATTTACCGCAAACATATCAGCTTACTACGTGGGTCAACAAAACGCTAATGTGCCTATCTCTGCTTTCCTACAGATGCCACTCATAGGCCTCAATCCAACGGACGTTACGAATGATCCAAGTGCCCAGACAGTACCTTCAGAAATATCCGTACAACCGTCCACATTGCTCGCGTCGCCAGTTGCGCAGTGCTCGCTTATGATCCAACAAACGAACAACGTCTGGTCATTGAAAGAATTGGATGCCTCCGTTTCCCAAGCTTCGCCTTGGATTATCATCCCGAACAAGCTTACCATCACAAACAGTACACTGAATCTGAGAATTACAGATCCCAAATTGTCCACGCGCCAGATCCAATTTTCCGCATCTACCACAGTGACGATCGGTACGTTGGTTGCACTAAATGCCTCTATCTCGGTCTCCAGAGTAAGCGGACAAGAAGACTCCGTCACCGTCATAATTCAAGCGGCCAATTTTCAAGATATCTGTGCTCAGCTGGTAGGATCCCAGGTCACAATACCTGCCGACTGCCCGATACTTACGGGCAATCAATTTTCGGCTACTGTCACGGTTGTATGCAAGAAGTTGAATCCTACGGACCCTGGGTTTACGCTAGCTTCTGTGAGCGTAGGAGTATCTGCTAGTAATGTTACTACCTGGACGCTGGGGCCACTTTCTGTCACAGATCTGAGCCTCACCGCAAGCTTCGACTGTACAACCACCCCTTCAATCAATACCTTGTCTCTATATGGCCGCACACTCATTTCTGGACTTCCAAGTCCCGTGGACGTCCTGATTACACTTACAAACCTACAGACATTGGTAATCTCAATCAGCACGCCAATCGAGCCTACACAGCTTGTCGGGACATTTGTCTCCGGTGGCCTTGATGCGCAAAGCCTTCAAGCGCCGAACATAACATCAGCTTCAGGCTTAGACGGATATCGTTCCGCTCCGGGTATGAACGCGAGCATCACATTCATACGAGACACCTCGTGGTACGCTGATAACTTATCGCTCAGTGTAGCGAGTGGAACGCAGCAATGGTCTCTTGTGGACTCTTACCTCTGGGCGAAGGATTTGAATTTGGCTATAGCTCTGACGAACATGCACACTCAATCGCAGCTGTCCGTCATCCTTAGCATCAATTTCTGGTTCACCCTTCGTCCTCCTCAAGCAGGAAGTGACAAGGTCCCCTGCTCTCTTACAGCTACATCGAAACAACTAACCGGAATTGTCGATACCAGCAAATGTAACCTTGCGCAATTTCTTTATGTTGGTACCGCAGGTTTCTGGAACCCACCTGACTTTCTGGCCATCTCACTCATCAAGTCGCTGACGCTGACAATGGATTGGGATGACGGTATTGGGAATTTTACAGCTACCTGTTTCGACTGGAATCTGTCGGATACATTACCTAGACTGGCTGCTATGCTGAACCCTCGTTTGACAGTCGACTTGACAACGAGTGGAGATGGTTTCAGGGCGGCTGGACAACTAGCTGGCACAGCAATGTTCGTAAAGACCACCAAAAGCAGTGAGCACTACTGATATCCTCATAGGATGCTTGGGGTTCCTATCGATCTATCCTATGATCTTGCAAGCGGACCTTTCAGAATTTTCGGGATCGACGTGAAAGAAGCATATAAGATGGCACAGCGGCTCTACAACCTCATGAAAGACCTCAAAGATCTCGCTGAATTGGCTGAAGAAATCGCTGGGGTCATGGGCGAGCTTGCCGAGTTCGCTGGTGTTCTTGAAATTGCTGGCGATATCTTTGCTGGGGTATGTTGATCCTCGATGTTCATATTTTAATGGCATCACTTACTCTCGTTTTCCTGCTGACAAGAAAACAGCTCACGGCTCTCGGAGCAGCTCAAGATATTGTGGAGAACGCGCTTGACAAGATCTTTGGTAGTAGCGGAAATCACTCTTCAGGGGGAGCATCAAACAGTCGAGACGATCCTAGTAGTAACGGAGGTAGCAACGGAGATAGCAACGGAGGTGCTCAGCAACCTTCCACACTGCCTAGCTTAGTGGTAGGTGGGACACTGATGTCTCCAGGGCCAGGTGGTGAATCTGTCAACTTTGTGGTTTATCCAAAAGATCAACATCAAAGTTTCCTTCAGCCCTTTGACACTTCCCAGCTATGGCTTTACGTCATGTTGCCTGACGGAACCTCGGAAAATGTGGGGATTACATGGTCTCCTATCCTCTTTGGTGCGCAGACCACGTTCCCCAGGCCTTCTCAAGCGATGCCGATGGCAGTCAAATATCTCGGATTGACCCCACCACTTGAAGTCGACTTTCAGAATACTATCCAAACTCAGCCAAGCGTTTTTTCTCTTGCAAATTCGGACGTCACATATCCCCAAAGCATAGGCTGCCTCAGTCAGGGGCTGGTCAAGCTCACGCCCAAAGATCAGTACGGGCAGCCAAGACTCGGCGTAGGGGCTGCACCTCCTTTGACTGTCACTTTCAGAAATCGAGGAACCGGGCCCGCTCCATCCTACGATGCTAGTAAGGGCTTCAGTGTACGAAATGACTGCCTCTTGCTACCATTTTCTTTGACGGCAACAGGAGACTACGAGCTGATTATCGATGTCCTATCTGATTCACAAGGCCAATCAAAGACATTCCTCATCACCGCTACAAATACGCTCTCTCCATACCAATGCAAGCCGCAAGGACCAGGTTTATGCTCTGGAAGCCCCGGCGAACAAGTCGCGCTCTACATCTACCTGAAAGACCAAAATGGTGACCCATATACCCCAGGTCCAAACGAAGATCCGAACATTACCATCGTTCTATCGTTGCCTGATCCTACAGAGCCGGATATCACCATACCGTTCTCGATCACAGCAGACATTCTGACATCATATTACCTTCGACCAGCCGCAGGAAACTATCAGATCCTGATCACCATCAACGATGTCTTACTAGGAGATGCACCATTTCATCTACTCTCGACGACGGCAACAGTCACTCCCTCCATTTCAAATTCTACGTTCAATCTCTGGAGTGTGAATCAAGCACATGTGCAGCCTAGAGATTTAATGGCACTGGGAGACCAGCTTCAGGGACTGATCACTGTCTATGATAACCAAAGTCAGAGATACTATCAGCCGCTTACTCAAGATCAATTCAACGTTGTTTGGCCAGCTTCACCAAGCGTCTTTACTCCAGGGGCAATGGTCGACAACGGAGACGGGACATACACTTTCACCGCAGCCTGCGTTGGTATCGACCCGAATGGCGGCTTAACTATTTCAGTCTCATCTACACGTAATCCCCAGCTATCGTGTGTGGGGTCACCTTTAGCTATCACAGTCTCTCCCATAAGGCAATTCTCTAAGATAGTCGCTTATGGTTCTGGTCTTGAACAAGGGCATGATCAGACTGCACACATGACATTCCGTGGCTTCGATCAATACGGAGTCGACTGGCCGGTGCATCTCGGCACTAATTGCAAGCTGAGCCTGAGTCAAACCGGCGCAGCTTATACTTATGCTTCCCCAACATTTGGAAGTAACACGGCATGGTACCAGATGCCAGCGTCAGGCTCTGACCCGATCCTGGTTTTACTGAATCAAATTGTTGGAACTGGCATCACTCACGGCTCATTAAAGCCTCAATTGGTTTTAGTGCCTTTCGGGAATCCACCTGTCACAGACCCAACGCAGTGCTTTGTTGTTTGGAACAGCTTGATCCAGAATGACATATCGTCAGCAACGCTTTATGCTGTCGATACCAATGGGAAGCGTAGAAGGCAAGGGGGCGATTTTGTTCAGACAGTCTCTCTGCCGAATACGCCCATGATTCTCACTACCTTGATAAAGGATAATCTTGATGGATCCTACACTATAAGCATGATGGTGCCGGCCGCCGCCTTTGTCTCCCAATCTCCTGCACCTACGCTTCAGATCTCAGTCAACGGTCAACCGATTCGAGCCTCGCCATTTTCATTCCCAATGTCCCCATTGCCGATGATTACAACCAACCTAGATGGACTAGGCCTTACAAGTGCAAAAATCGGACAACAGGCAACCTTCATGATATCGTGCTTATCTTCAGATGGGCAACTATCTTCCGCTGGCTTCTATAACGCCTCTGCGTACCTGGTACAGTCTAACAGTGATACCCCGAAGTATATCACCTGCAACACATCTTCGATGAATTCTGGCACTGTTGAAGTAACGTACAACGTCCCCTCAGACATGGGCGCTGGAACCTATCAGTGCTACGTTTTTGTAAATTCGGAGCAAATCACGCAATCGCCGACGACTGTAATTGTCACGACTGACACCACTGCTGGCCTCGACCAAGCAGCATACGGAATTGGTAATTACACAATCGCAAGCCCACCTGAGCAATGGAATATAACTGCAAACACCTCGCTTTGGACGATTGACAATTCGAATCCAAGTATCACAACCCTAACGACGCAAACAGGCACTGCTTTACAGGCAACTGACCCCGTTACTTTTGCGCTCAATCTTCAGGCGACTGACGACTGGTTTCAAGGTGGGGGCTTTATGTTCACCTTTGACATCACCATCGACTCTAGGGCCCCCATCAAAGTCTTTCCCCTCAGCCAACCTAAAAATCCAACTATGACCTGGATCAACGCTCTTCCAGATGACAATGGCAATATCGACAACACTCAATCCACCATCAAATGGGAGGATAATGGCGTTGCGATCACAGTCCCTCGGCCAGAACGTTTGCACATCACGCCAACAGACGCAGCCACTATCTGTTACCATTATATGGTTTCCGAAGACCAGTCGCAATACCTCCTCTACGTTTTCCAAGCTGGTCAGTTTGTAACGCAAGATTCTTGGCCACGTACCTCAGACCCAGCCTCGCTGCCAACCTTGGGCCTGGGAATTCAGCGCTATTCGATTTACGGCTGCACGATCGGCATTTCCAATGTAACTACAGTGCCCACAACCTTCCGCCCAATACCACAGCAGACTGCGACCGCGGATAGCTTTCAAGTTGGCTTTGAGCCAGCAAAGGCAATTGACGGTGATGCCAGTACCTTCTGGCATTCCGAATGGAATCCAGTTCTTGTGCCTCTACCGCATAGCATAGTAATCGATCTACATGCCGAATATCCCGTCAATGGCTTAGAATACGTACCTCGTCAAGATCTCGATCTAGGGCCAGGATTGGGTGTAAACGGCCGTGTTGGACAATATTCGATCCAGACTAGTCTTGATGGGCAAAATTGGGACGCCCCTTGTGCCACTGGTAGCTTTGTCGACGATTCGTCAACCAAAACCGTCAACTTCCCCAGTAGTATCACCCGGTTTCTCCAGCTTACCGCGACGACAGAAGCCGGCAACCGCGGCCAATGGACGAGTGCTGCCGAAATCACAGTCTTCTACGCCCCAATGTCAGGTGCCGACATTGTCTTTTCCCAACCCTGGTCCCTGAACTACGTCTTGACGCCCTCCCTCCATGGTTCCTACCTGAACCGCGGTATGCTGATCTACGGCAATGACGCGTCTCCAACCGCCTGCACCATGACTCAAAACCCCGTATCCCAGTACGGCTGTAGCGTCGCCGTCTACTCCTTCAAAGTCACCAATATATACCAATTCAACCCTACTAGCTCAACGGGATCACCTCAGATTCCAGGTATGTATTTCCAAGGACCATATTGGAATCCGCAAAGCGGACGATGGGTCAACTGGGGCCCCACCAGCATTGAGGATATTGGAGCTTCGAATTTGAATGTTGATCCTAATGCTGTGAACACGGTAATGGTAGTCGCGGGGCAGAGTTGTGTCACGATTTTTTCAAACGGGGTATTTCAATTTTCGGCCACGACAGCTTCAGGGGGCCAACCGATGTCAAGTTTGTCTCCGGCTCAGATTCTTTCGTGGTGGACTGATGTTACGTGAGTTTTTCTTCCACCTCTTTCTGTCCCTCTCTGCCCCTCTCCCCCCATTGAATTCATTCCCCACCTGTAAAGAGACGTCTCACTTCCTCATATTCCTAATCCCTTCACTCTCATTACCCTACTCACCTGCACCCCTTTCCCGCGAAGAAATTTACTAACTCGATAACCCCCCTAGATGGCTAAATTTGCGAGTCAATCCTCCTATCAAGAAATGGTCTGCTTGAAAGGCCTCGCTGCCTCATCTCGGACATTCGTAGGAGTCTCATCTTCCTAGAATCTCATGTTCCTGGGGTAGCAAACATCGGATATCGCATTTAATGAAGGAAGGAAATTGTTACGCTTGATCGTGAAACATGCGCGATTTATTCGTCTTCAATGTTTGAGTATCTTCGTTCTTTGTGTAGCGAACCACTCGAGAATTCCGCTGTTGGGATTGTTCGTACATTTGTCAATTCTTTAGCTGTCGTGTAAGTATGCAGGGCGTCTTGAGATGTTCATAAGAAGTCTTTATCTATTGAGATTAGCGGCAAACGAGTGGATATCGAGTGCCTCGGGTACCCAGAGCAACCTCCACGCAGCCCCTCAGCCTCACAACGTCAACCTCTCCGCCGCAACCAAATACCTCACGTTCTGCTCGCTCCACGCCATCCCCCCTTGCGCAAAATCCGGCAACACCAACACATTCACACTCCCGGCGTTGAACCTCGAATCATACATACACTGATCGATGATCGACGTGAAGATCTGCGGGCAAGAATACCTCTGGTGGCCCGCATCGTGCGGTTCCCAGACTCCGACCGCGCAGCCGGGCTGTTCGACCCAGTTCCATTTGTCCTCGTTCTCGGGGAGGTGGTGGCTGAAATGCAGGCAGAGGATTTCGGCGGCGGTCTCGCAGTTTGAGGGGCTGAGACCGGGCTGGGGCGGGTCGGTTATGCGGTNGTTGGAGGGGAGGGGGAGGGTGAGGTTGGCGGGTGTGATGGGGGAGAGGGAGGGTGGAAGGGAAAGTCTGAGTGAGGAGACGGTTAATGGTGTGAGAGACATGATTGACAGATAAGTGGTAAGATGCATTGGTGCTGATTGTTCGATAGGCGGGTAGGTTTTTCTGGGCAAGTGAGCTTTTTTTTTTGCTCTTTTTTTTTCTTTTGGTCTCTAATGTGCGTGCAAATGGCAAGGGAAGTGTCTCTTTACGAAACAGACACGTCGTTGAAGCAAGGAAACTGGGAAAATATACAAATACCTTCAAAAACCCCTTTTTATGACTGCTCGCATGTCGCGAATTTGGCTACAAATGGAGGGCGGTTGACAAGATGCATAGATGCGCACGATCCACCACCATACGCATATCTTAGACCTTCATCGTTGAGTAACACTTCACCAAGGTAGGTTTTAGACCTCCTTCTTCGACAATCGTTCGTTGCAGCTTGACTGTGACTGCGCCATTCTCTTCGCCCAAGTCCAAGAGTATTTCTTTGATTGGTCAAAAAAGAAAGTCGAATCGGTCCTCCAGGCATGGATCCTCGGACTGTCATTACCCTGTCATCGCCATTGCAATGGCCCAATGGACGAACGGATTCTAGTCTCTCAAGGCCTGCAAGCTTTGTTATTGATGGGTCATGGTGCTGCCTTGATTCGGCTCCGCAGTACGAAGCTAAGTCTCGGAAGAGCTAAGAGTATTCACCAAACAGATCGTCATTGGCCTCCTAGTGAGAAATCTGGGTTGCACGTATCTTCAGAACCTGCATGAGATTATCATATCTATCCTGTTGACTGTGATCTCTAACGACTAAACGCGTAGTTGCCGAGGCAAGTTCAACAAGTTTGGGGCGGATTTACTTCAGGCGATCCAATCGGAGAGCGACTTCCCAAGAAGCTGGATGTTCGATATTGGCTGCCTCGGAAAACGGCGCTGCGCTTCCGAATGTGGATTTTCTGCATTCACAGGCACTGCCTGCTACGTATTATGAGCTTTGGAATTGAGAAGAAGTCATGTGTTCTGAACGCATTTGCTTATTTCAAGCGATACTTTGCTTGTTTCAAGCGACGATAGTCATAGCCAAACAACGCGGTGTTACCAATTCTGTATTCAGATGTCGTCTCCGAGGGCTTATACCTCCTTTACTTGGCCTTGCAGCCTCGAGACGGATGTCAGCTTACTGTGTTTTTCTTATCACTGGTTTCAACCCGGCAATCAATGTATTTCTTCAGGACATCGTTCCTTTGGTTTGACCATCTTGCACTTTTGGTTTATCTCAGAGACCAGATTTCAGATTTTAAACCTGTTGCAATTTTCAATTCAGAGCCTCACTAATACTTGAGGTCATGATTGTACCAGGTGTGATCGTTCATGTTCTATTCTTGACGGTGCTGCTATTCTTTCGTACGTACAGCGCGCCAAGGGGTTCTCTTGAGTTGCTAGTATCAGGCTGATGGCCACACCAGTCAATCGCACCTCTGCATTTAATACATCCACGTCAAGCAATATCACATCTTTATTCAGTCGCAGTGTCTCAGCAACCTTATCTCGGAAAGATCCTAGTTTACGCTCCAATGCAAACTCGACAAGGTCAGATTCAACGATCGAATCAAGCTCACAGCAGGATCCACGAGTTCCTGCTACTAATAGTAATGGCGACTATGTTACCTCAGTTCTAGGGTATTTCACAGCGACCTACACGTATAGCTCAACTACTTTCACATGGAATAATGCCGTAATATCTGGCCCGACTACATATGTCACCACTTTCTCCTATACAGATATTGAAGCCGACCATTATGGACCAATCAAGTCTTCAGATGTTGCACAGGTTTGGGACAGAATTCCCTTCATGAGGCAAGGCTATGACTATCCAGAAGATCCGTCGTCCTATTCCGCAGCCTGGAAATCCTTCACGAATTTTGGGCGAGAGCCAGCGTGCACTGCTGCTTTTTCGTCATTCATAGCTACCCAGCCAACTACAACAGAAATCTTGACTTTTGCACAGTCGTTCACGTTACCAGATGGCCGAGACACAGTGGGTATTGTGTATAATACGCTTGTAGAGGCTCTAAACGAAGGTGATGCTTGTTGTGCGAGATGTACCCTGTTTTTCCAGTCTCTTGAAATGCTTTACTGGCCAGGCCCACATCCCCAGACGGCTTGCACAAGTACTTCCGGATCTATAGCAGGCAACGGAACTGCTTGGTCGACTCTTGGCCCTGAACAAGGAGGGAATGAACCCAACATCTACGCAACAGGCTCTGATGGACATGTATTGTCAGTTTTTGACCGACCCCCTAGCATTACACTTCGGATTGCTAACGCAGTCTCTAGCACATCGCCCTCAGTGTATATAGGGTTCCCCCTTGTATCGGCTAGTGACGCTTGTGGTTCGGTCGGTCCGACGTTCACGTCTCTGACACTTGCTTTTACGCCCGGAGAGTTATCAACCATGCTCTATTATGGTGCTCCTCCCGATGATCCATACGGCATGACTGCCGTGAGCTCAAGAGTACTTGACACCAATGATCTTCCCTGCGGACCGTCTGATAAGGCGGGTAACTGGTGGGTGCAGGGTGGGCTTTCAACAGGCTATCAGCCTCTAGTGGCGTTACCAACAAAGTTACAGCAATTGGTGCCAGAATGGTCATCCTGCCATGGAAACGCTTTTCAAGGCCAAGATCCTCCCAGAGCCCTGTCCCCAGGAACAAGACTGGCTCCGGAGCCGACGACCGTACATGCAAACCCTCAAAAAACGCCTGCCGCGCCAAGCCCGCCGATCCCTTCGCTTCCAGTGGAGACGGGAGCAGGTGCCGCGCGACCTCTTGATCCAATCTCTGCTACGGATCCGAAGGCAATTGCAAGCCCAATTGCTGATCCCGCCCGGACTGCAACGTCCAATTTTGTACAAGTCAACGGAAATGATCCTGGAGCCTCTGGTGATGCAGCAGTAGGGGCCAAAGCCGCCGGTCCACCTTACATCGACCCGGCGAACCCCGAGAGCCCTCTACCAACATCGTCACTTGTAATCGTGGTCCAAGGCCAAAGTATCACCGATAACGCGGCACAAGTGACGGTCGGGGGAACGACCATAGCATACCAAGCAGGCTCAATACGTGTCAATAATGAAGTACTGCCATATCCGGCAGCCGAAGACCTGGAGACTGCAAATCCCAGCCCAGTAACAGTCGGAGGTCTCACGTTCTCTGCCGTGGCGCCTATTGCTTATCTCGGTGATGGGGCACAACACAACGTTGAAAGCAAGGCATTACCAGCCATCGATCTGGGTGCTGCTACCTACATTACAATCAGTGGTTACAAAATCACCGTCCAAGCCAACGGAATAGTCGTAGCTGGGAGAACGCTCACCCCAGGAGACCCAGGTGTTACCGTAGCTGGGAGCCCGATTTCACTTGGTTCTTCCGAGCTTGTCATCGGCGATCACTCAGAAACCTTCACGCCTCCCACCGCCGTCGCGACTCTACCATCTCGTATTACCGTTAACGGAGAACCGATAAAAGTAGCTGCTGGCTCAATTGTCATCGACGGCACGACCTTGAAGCCTGGAGACCCAAGTATCACTATCCACGGCCAAGCTGTATCTCTAGGCGCTTCTGAATTCGCTGTCGGCGGCGTCACCGCGAGTCTTGGGTTCGCAGCGGCCGCCGTAGCAAGAGAGTCATCGTATACTACTCTGAATGGTGAGGTCGTGACTCTTGGGGCCAGCGAGATTGCCATTGAAGGGAACACCCTGAGGCCTGGAGACCCTCCTGTCTCCATTGACGGAAGGCTGATCTCTCTTGGATCTTCTAATATCGTCGTCGGCAGCATCACAGCGAGTTTCAAATTATCGGGAGCCGGAACGACAGCCGCACCATCTTTTATCACTGTCAACGGCGAGACGGTCGCGGTTGAAGGTGGCAATGTTGTCGTCGAGGGAAGTACGCTGAATGCAGGAGACACGGGCATCAGCGTCGACGGCCAGATGGTCTCTCTAGGCTCTTCTCGTCTCGTCGTCGGCGGCATCACGGAAGCCATCCGGCTCCCAGCGAGCGCAGCAGAGACTACTGCCTCTTCGTGCATCACGTTTGGCGGCGAGATCGTTACCCTAGGAGCTGGCAGTGTCGTTATGGGCGGAGCGACACTCACGGCCGGCGGTCCGGCGGTAAATATTGACGGAGTGACCGTGTCTTTGGGATCGTCGGTCCTTGTCGTCGGGACGCAGACGACACGGGTTTCTCTGCGGGCTGCCGCGACGACTGGTGGTGGTTCGAGCGGAGGTATTGGCGCGTTGATTATGGCGGGCTTGGGTGGAACGGACGGAACATCTTTCACTTCGTCCGGTGATGTTAATGTGGGCGGGGGTAGGTCGGGGAATGATGGTAGTGGTGTTGTGGCTTTTCTGGGGGGAGGAGCCAAGCGCGTTGCGCCAAGGGTCTTTTGGGCCATCTCGCTCGGAGTGCTTGTGTTCTGACCTTTGGATTATCTCTGGGGGTACATTGTGCGGGCTTCAAAGCGGCTGGGTGTCAACATCTAAAAGCCGATAGTGGTGACTCTAGGTTCTTATTGGTGCGTAGTCAAGTTCTTTTGGGAGTCTCATGTTTTGCACTTCATAAAACAAGACAGTCGGGTAACTCGTGGTCTTGGTCTGGATCCTGGATCAACCAAACACTCATGAATCAGGGTACCCTTCAGATGATTATCAGTCCGATTGCAGCCTTTACATCCGACTTGTAAGACGTGTCTACAACATGGTCCTTTTCATACAGGCGTGATCCCTAGTTCTTTGCTAGCCACGGAGTATTCTTCCCTGCGCCCATCGAGGTCAGTGCTAATTACATTGATGGACTGATATAACATAGATTGTATCGATTGCGAGAGCGTTTTCTAAGAGTCAAACGGTCTACAAGAAAAGCTCGACCAAGAACACTATGCAACAAGTCTTGTCCGTACACTCTCTGACATCTTTTTCCTCGGAGCCTTTACTGTTAACCCATCACTGATTATCAGGTTCGACGTAAACCTGCTGTGGACGCCATAGCCGAGGTTGCTGATCGACTTCGATGAAGCACATTAGCTCTGCATTGACAGGGGCGTATGATCACCTACTCAACGTCTCACGCCAGTGGGCCATAACCCCAGGCATTCTGGAAAGCATAGCTAGGGCAGCTATTATATTAGGTTCGAACCCGCTGTGTAGTTGACATGTAAGTATTGTAGCTGGACCTTGTTGCCATGTGAACAATAGTAAACTTACAGAGCGGTATACACAAAGCATCCTTATAAGTCTGAATTTGCCTTTAAATTGCGGGATGTGAAATAGTGATCCTGAGATGCAATTCTATCAATCTCCATCGCAACGGCGAACGGTGGGTTTTGAGTAGTTTCATCTGCGAATTCATCCATCATGGCCTTAATATACTTGGCTCGAGGCTCCACGGTCTTGTAAATCCGGTGTCCGTATCCGAAAAGTCGATGCTTTTTAGCCTTTACGTCTGAGATCATCGCAGGTACCTTATCGGGCCTTCCTAGACGCGCAAAAGCTTTATACGCAAGGTCAATGGCGCCCGCATGTGATGGACCATTGCCGGAAGCAACGAATGCCGTGCAGCAGCAGATAGGGTCCGTAAGGGTTGAAGCGACGTGAAGAAACCCTGCTGTTGAGTTGGTCATTTCATGATCACAATAGTACCCAAAGACGTTCAAGACATTCGATGACTTTGGGGTTTGGCATGCAAGTCCTGTCCTCCACAAATCCCATCATAATCAGCACGTTTTCGATGAACGGTTTCTCCGGGATGGGTGCAGTGAGATGTCTATCGTGCTGGGGGAGGCGCCGATGCCATTGCAAGGATTGCGGCGCTCAATTCGCGTCGAGGGATCCGGGTTGAGGAGAGCTGTAAGTGCAGTGCTGGCGGCGAGAATTAAGTAGAGCTTGCCTAATGACCACATTTCGAGATTTGAGAATGATAGATATCGGACGGTAAGAATAGATGGCTCTTTCAGTGAATGAGTTCAGAGAGGACCTATTCTTACCCAAAGCAAAGCAAGTCCCTTTATAGCTTCAAGGGTAGATTCAGAATGCATGGTGAGAGCTCAATCACGGAAGCACCGGGGACGATCTGTGACTCTGGCGGTCGCAGAGAGTGTGGTGGTAGGTTTCATGTCTACTTAGAAGGGCATTAGCGACACGGAAAAGCTCGAACGCTGCCAACTCGTCGACCAATTCGTTGTTATTATTTTGAGGAATGCAGTACTCGAGATCCGACTGTTTTTGCCGACAACAGAATAGTCGGCCTCTCAGCACTGTCGGAGTGAGACTGTAGAGCGAAGCGGTTGCTAAATATAGAAGTCAACGGACCACTCTGCCGTCTTTCCCCTTCCCGCCCCCAATCTCCACCAGATTTGCCGGCCTTGTTCACTCTTTCTCAGTCTTATAGGTCAATCACGTTTCCTCGCCTCATGCTCGATGATATGACAAGAAACACGGCACGGGAGGAGATATGTCCCTGTGACCGATAAAGCGTCCTTGGCTTCACTGACCCATCCAACTGACATATGAAACGTAGCAATGGTAATCGGTACATTGAAATCTCAAATTAGGCGTCAGGCATCAGTTCATAGATTCTGTTCGAGGCGAAGACTCCGATCTTGAGCCTGGTCTCCTTCCGACCGGACCCAAAGAACGGGAAGTCGCGGGAAGTACAAAAAGCTATGTGGAGACTGGAAGAATGATATCATGTTAAAAACCATCGCACGAGGAGCAGTGAAACCCCCTGTCGGTGTAGGGATCGGCTGAAAGTCCAGCGGCACTCCACCACGAATAGTCCAAGTGTGACGTCAAATTGGAATCCGGTTGACTGAGATGTCGATCATTGGCATCTTAAGTTTCTCGATAGTCATAACTCCCAATTTCGCGGTGTCTTGCGAAATGAGCGAAAAGGCTGTACTGTCCGATGGTAGTCGGGTTGGGAGGACAAGGATTTTGGGGGTAGCGAGGAGGCTAGGTCTGAAAATTAAGACATCAATGAGTGCATGGCGCTCGCGGGGATGGGTAGAGGCGAGGACGTGGGTGATATTGGGACAATGTTTTTCATGAGACCTCATCGATAGAAGTCGTTTCGCAGAACGAGGTCAATCTCGACCACTTCTCGGACTGCTGCGGTCCAAATAGTCTATGCGGCTCATCGACGGCAATCTCTTCCCTAAGAGTCCCACAAGCTGATCCGTATTCCCGGTCATCCTCATACATCTCCTCGTCATGCATTTGCCTTTCCGCAAAGCCAGTCGTTATATCATAACATGTCTTAAGGAGGGAATGGTGGTAGTATTGCTTGATCTCTCATGATAAGTCTTAACAACGACAGATGTTTCGGACCGGTGGATCATATTGAATCCGGCCGAGGACTCGTAGACTTGGTTGGCAGTCGAGAAAGGAGAGAATAGAGCGAAAGGCCTCCTTAGAAATTTGCCTTCGTGCACGGTTGTATTTCGAGGACGCCTGAAGTCGTTAGATTTCTTGGCGATAAGCCATTTCGCGACTCGCGCGTGCACGCCCTAATACACACTGCTGTTGATACAGTCTGCCCGGGAGGCTCGGATACCTGCGTCAGTTGAGTCTTTACCAGAGCACTGTCCTTCACAGTCTGACGGACTGATGGCGTTCGAGGTCGAGGTTCACATCGTGCCACTTCCAATATTGTTGCTCACAAAGACGACGAGTACAGCCGCGTACCTACAGCAATAACTTGGTCAGTAATGATTCTAAGAGGGGGGCATTCATGTCAGAGAGTCTCAAAGTAGAAACTCACGCAGCTGTAGCGCCAAAAATCTCCGCCCTCCGCGCGTTCGTAAGTAATCCCACAACAAAAGCAAAGAGCGACGTGAACAGCACTATCATCCCGACTCGTACGTTGATGCTACGGTCTGACAACAGTAGCAGGCATGCTATGGCACCGACGAGAAGGATGGCGCTGAAACATATCGATATCACCGCGCCAGCTCGTTTGATCCGCCGGTGAGGGAAGTAGAAGATTTCTCTGTTCCGGTCATAGGTGTCATCACCACTTTCGGGAGGCCGTCTCTCCTGAAACACAGTCAGCTTTGTGTTTCGGTTCAATTCTCAATCCTCACCTTGAAGAACCACCCGAGATATTCTTGCAAGAAAACATCCAACCGATCCGTCTCGGTCGGAGCCAACGCCACCAAGTCTCGCTCATCTCTGAAGAGGGTTTTGTCGTGTCCCCATAAGACAGGAACCTCTATGGAAGTGAACCACTGCCTGAAAGCCTTCAAAGTTCGAGCACTTGGCCGAGAGAGCGCGAGGATCTGACTCTGCAGCAACAGTGCTTCATCTATACTTGGTCAGCCAATCACGACCTCACCAGCCTAGATCCGGATTCAGATACGCACGATACTCTTTCAACTTCAATTTGATATCTTTTTGTAAGTCTCTATGTAGACAAGCTCTATCATTCTGTGAGTCAGAGTAATGCCTCCAGGCGCGGGCAGCCTTCTGCGCGTCCTCATTGTCAATGTCTTTAGCATCGTCTCGATCGAGCTGCCAGAGTTTGCTTTCTAGCTCATGAAGCTCACTCTGAAGGTAGAGTAGATTTCTCGCACTCAGATGCGCATACTTGCGATAGATGGCTGCGTCGCCATCTCTTGCAATGAATTGCGCAAACGAGGGGTATCCTTCCAGCCTTGCTGGCGGAGCAGTCGAAGGATTCCCCAGCTCGACATCATTATGCGACCTCTCTGACAAATTGATGGTAAAGGCCATTGATCTAATCGCAACCCATAACGAAATCCAGGAGAACGCAGACCAAATGTCGTCTCCACAGTCTATCAATCATCTTGATGCGCAGCTGTAGCGGCTGTGGCGGTGCAGGCCTCAGCCCCCTCCGCCCCCTTCCCTCCTCCACCTCCCTAATTCATCCATCCTTTTTTTATACCTCATAATCTCACGGTCTCCTACCTTTCGAATAACACATTCACTCTCACAAATAAACCTGAGATCGAATCACGTATAGATATTTCCCGTTATCCACTCAAGGACTGCGTATCGGCTACAAGGCCTTGGGGGCGACAGCTCTGCTCGTCATTCTACCGTTTGCCCATTACCCCCATTGCACTCCTCACGTTCAAAAATGAGTTTTGACTCTTTGAATTCCTGGCAGAGATACTTCAAGAAGATGACGGATAAAGGTCCATCAGCAACACCTATACTGAACCTTTGGCTGATTCCCAGCTCACAGGCGACACATCTACTCATATCAGGCTCCAGAGCGAAAATCGCCACACCCAGGAGCAGCACCGTCGCAACATGTGGAACTACAAGTACGACTTTGGTGCCAACGCCACTGCAAATGAACAACAATTGGAGCTGGCTCGGAGAGAACTTTATGAGCGTGGGCGCGCCTCGATGTCGGCTCGACCCGACTAGCACGCAGCGGCTCCCAGCGCAGAAAACACCACTGCACCAACGTCATATGGCAAACGCTCCCAGCATTTAAACGACCCAATCGCGACGGTGGCTTTCTTCTTCCATTGCTCTTCGGTGGACGTAGTGAACCCGACCATGACTGTCTCTGCAGCTGAACTTGAGTCCACTTGGCCCGCGCGACCACGGGGGAGTGAGGTTCCCTGCGAGAAATGGACCGGGAGTTCATGCGCACAATTGGTTGCGCGGAAGTTCTTGTCAGCCCCATGTTAGCGAGAGACAAGCTGAGTGCCGAGGGTGCGTGGCACTATTACGGCATGAGTCTTTGGGAAATGACACCTGGATCGTTATCGGGCACCTTCTGGAGATTTGAAACATACCTGTTTCTCGATGGATGAGCTCGATCGTGCTATCGAGGTAACGTTTTGATACTTGTTAGTTTAGCATTTTTGAGGATTATAGAAGGGACTGCTTTATTGAAGTTCAGCTTTGTTGACTGCTCCAAAATGTGGGCATCTTCTGAAGTTGCCCTATGATAGAATATCTTCTCAACTTTTTACAGAAAATGTAGCTTCTCGAGGCAAGCGACCGCTTCGACGCTCACACCATATGTTTTGACTAGCTTCCCATAAAGTACTCATTGCGGGCTATGTCGGTGGTGAGAACTAAGCGTTTCAAGAGAGGTAAATGATCTCCTCGAGCTTTCGTGAAGGGAAAAGAAAAGAAAGCTCGTGCTGCATGGCCCATGAGAAAGCGCATGTGCGACTTCAAGTCTCAGCATGGCGAAAAACCTATAAGTAGTGGCATCCGGAAGCCTCTTAGGATCGTGTCGGGAGGATTTTTCCCGCAAATCCCTAATTTCAATAAGTGTGCTTGGAGTTGGCTCGCGGGTGGCGAATAATCCTGCACACACCAGACAATCCTCCCACTACTGTTCCTTGTAAGTTTTGGAACGATTCTGTCAATAACTTCTTCATAATGTAATACTAGTGGCGAAGAAAGCCCATTTCCGTCATTTTCTCTTTCTCAAGGAGCAAAAGAGTCGTGATAGGGCCTGTCGTTAGCGAGGTGTGAAAGATTTGGGTCTGCAGGCTTTTCTGACGCCCGCGGACTTGGCACTCCTAGTTTGACACATCCTATGTCAAGTCGTAGTAAGAGAGAGGCAATCAATGCCATGGGTCCATCTCCATGGCAAGTTCGAATCCAGGAGGGCAAAACGTTGAACGTTGTCGTTGTCCGTCAAGCAAAATGCTCTTTGAACAGCGCCCCCGCTTATTTTCAATAGATTGGCGGCTCATTGGCAGGCTTGATGCACGGTATCATGCTAAAGAGACTGGGGCATAATGTCCATTTGATCGAGCAGAATCTTTCCTCGACCCGCACCGACCACGCCGCCGGGATTGGAACAGGGCCTCAGGGCGCCCAGTTCCTCAAGGAGCACGACCTGTGCTCTACGCAGTACTCGTTCTCGTGCCCGGGCTTTAGCTTCCTTGATAGAGATTCGAACGTCAAGCGCTTTCTCAGTCTCCCTCTGAACCTGACGAGCTGGAACGTCCTCTATTATAGACTGCGAGCGAACTTTGACGGCCTCCGGAGCGAATATTGTCCCTCACTGATCAGCGCCCCTGAATCCGACGGCAAGGCCATCTATGATCTGGGGAAGCGGGCAAAAAACGTGACATCTTCTGACCAACTGGCCACCGTTGAAGTCGACGATCTTCAGGTCGGAGGAAGTCGGACGATCCATGCTGATCTTGTAATCGTTGCAGATGGCCAGAACTCCGTCATCCGCGATCAGTTCATGCCGGGACAGAAAGCACAGCCGTACGCGGGATACGTCGTTTGGCGTGGCACCGTGCCTGAAAAGGACGTCTCGGAAGCCACGAGGATGCTCTTCGATGGGAGATTCAACGTCTTTGCAATGTCATGTGGATACATCGGAGGGTAGGTCCGCCCAAGGACGATGATTATGCTTCCAGATAATCAGATTTACATATTAATAGCTATGCAATCCCCGGCGAAAATGGTGCCGTCGAGCCGGGGAAGCGCTTCATCAATTACGTCTGGTACGACGACTGCCCAGCCGGCTCCAAAAACTTGACGGACAACCTCACCGACACAGACGGCCACGTCCATCGAAACACGCTGCCCATGGGCAAAATGAACCCCGCGGTATGGAAAAAGCAGAAAGAATACGCCGCGCAGGTCATGACGCCATGTTTCCTTGAACTGGTCAACAAGACGACGCTGCCATTCGTCTCGACGATCCGAGACCGCTTGTCCACGCGGGCTGTCTTCTTAGATGGAAAGGTCTTGTTTGTGGGCGAAGCGCTCACGCTCATGCGCCCGCATACCGGCATGAGCTTCAATCATGGCGCGGTAAACTGTGTAACGTTGCAGAAGGTGCTGAGGGGCGAGGTGACGCTGCCGGAGTGGGAAGGTGAGGTGTTGCAGTGGGCGGAATGGAATTCGTCGCTGGCGGCTGTTGTGGGCAGTTATTTTGTGCGACATGTCTGGAGCGCTGCTTTCATTCTGGGCGTGATACGGTTGGTGCTTGTGTTGCTGCGGCATCGGCTCGTGGGATTGCTGGGGGTTTTCCGCGCGAGGCTGTGATGATTGTGCATGAGTGTCCTGCCTGGCTTGTTTGCTGCAATCAGACGAGCGTCTCGAAAAATAGGGATGGAGTCTCGGTCTGGTATGGGTGGTAGGTGAAGCGTTGAATATTCATCTTACATATTGATGCGATTTTTGTTGTAGATATCGCACTACATTGGCTGCAATACTGTCCGCGTCCTCTTACTAACCACGCCTTGATCAGGCAAACATCTCCCTTCTTTGCAGAGATACATCGTAAGTTCATCACTTCCAACGTACTTTTCAATACACCAGTCACCAGTAGAGCATATGTGCAACTAGCAAGCGTGTTGGATCTCCCAACCTTTCTTACCCCTCCTCACCCATGCATCTTATTGCCACTTATCAGTGGCTCGAAGATTCCAAGACAATCAAGGGTAACATACACCAGTGTATCTGGCAAGCACTTTTAACCCATTTCTTTAGACGGGCTATTCTCTTAGCTACGATCAGACAAGACATACACAGATCTGTGAAATATCATTTATCCATCTTACATATATGAGCTAAATTCGTGCTCAGCGGACTCCCAAATCTCGAGTTACGGATATGCTTTTCCCTTTGCTCAGAGAGTCTCAAAACATTATGTGGTATCATAGATGCATGCGTCTGTCATCTCCACACCATGCGCCACGCTCGCTGATGCTTCATCCCACCTAACTCCATGCGCCTTGAATGCGTGATGTCATCACTGCTCAGAGCGCTCCACCACCTCTGTTGCCTTTTCAGCCGTGACATCTTCTTTCTCGCGCTCATCACGGCCTTCGTCTTTCGCGAGCTCAGGGTCGTCAAGGGTATCACCTTCATCCATTGCGTCGTTGCCTATCTCCTCTACGACATGCGCCGGTACGGTAGGATTGGCAGCGACGGGTGGCGGAGAGTCAGGAGGAGTTGCTTCTTGCGGCCCCGCCGTTGTTCCATTCCCATTAGCTACTGGCTCATCAGCCATATCGATGTCTTCATCTTCTTCCCGGTCGCCTGAAGATAGAGAATCCTCCCGCGGTCCATCAAACGTTTCGGTTTCGCTTTCATCACTGCGAGGCCCCTCCGCATCCGATGCAGTATGCGAGCCAACTCCATTTGCACTACCGATTCGACTGCGACCACTCCGTGCTGAAACAGCTCCGCTCATCTCTTTGTCATCGGCTGCGGCCATGGGATTTTGGTAGTCCATCATGTTTCGCCGTCTTTTGTTTGCATTAGGTTGTCTTCGGACGCCGTTGGCTTCATTCTCGTCCTCATCTTCACTGTCGCTGAGTTCGCCGTCCTTCTCGATATATTTATCCCATCGGCGCTTGGTGTATCTTGAGTCGGGATTCTCATCTTCGTCGAGGTCATCGAGTTCGGCATCGGCTTCATCATTCATACCTTCAGGATCGCGTGGCACGTCGGTCATTTGAACAGAAGGGGCGAAGGTGGTGCGTTTGAGATTCTCGATGACTTGGACTTTGATCTTCTGAAGATATTCCATAGAGTTGGCATTGTCCATATTCGATGGTTTGACATCCAATTCGTAATCTGGTGCGTAATACTAAGGGAACCATTAGCAGAAGGTCATAATGTTCGTGTCTCTATTGCCTACCTCATAATAGTCGTTGAATGGCAGTTCCGGGCCCATCTTCTGCCCCACAAGAAGGCCTGTCTCATAGGCCCACGTACGGGAGACGTTTCTCATTGTGTAACCTCCTCCGCCAAGCACCAACACAGGGAGGTTGAAGCTCTTGACGTAGTTCACACAATTGGCGTGACCCGCCATGCTAAGGTTGAAGCACCCGAGACGGTCCCCCGACAAGCTGTCACCGCCGCACTGGAGTACGATAGCCTCTGGTCTGTAATATTCCATGACATTTTTTATGACGGGCTCGAAGATTGCTTTGTAAGATTTATCGTCGATTCCGTCTCGTAATGGAAAATTGACGGAATAATTCTTTCCTTGACCCACGCCGATGTCACGCAATTCTCCAGTACCAGGGAAGTACTCGCCATATTTATGAAAGGAGACGGTCATGACTCTATCGGTCGTATAAAATGCCTCTTCGACACCATCGCCGTGGTGGACGTCGATATCGATGTATAGGACGCGCTGGTTGTAACGGAGAAGTTCGAGGATACCGAGGACGATATCTGCAATTTAAAGATTCAGTGTCGCTCATAAGAATTCTGGAAGGAAGTGCTGTACCGTTAATATAACAGAAGCCGCTGGCCTCGCTCTTTTTCGCATGATGAAGACCTCCTGCCCAGTTGACCGCAACGTCACATTTGCCACGATTCAGCCTTGCAGCACCTTCCATACTGCCACCAGCACTAATTCCGCAAAACTCGAAAAGACCATCGAAGACTGGGCAGTCGTCGCCCACGTTGAAACGACCCTGCTCTTTTTGGTACGCCTCCATATTGTCAGGTGTTACTTTCTTGAGGAAGTCGACGTATTCATCCGTATGAAACTGGGTCATCTCAAGATTGGTAGCCGGTTTGGCGCGCTGCAAAGCAAGTGAGCAAACTGCAGATAACGGTAGTTGAACTAGCGGTCATGAATAGCAAGGAAATTGGCGCAGAGCTACGAGTCTCTGATGAACCGGGAGGGTGCATAGAATGAATTGGCAGGTTGAACGTCGTTCTTTTGACTTACATATATCTCCATCTTCTTATACAAACCATAGTTCATAATCAAGCTGTGGGCCATCCGAATACGGTGCGGTTTCATAGGATGCCCCGCGACATAGGCATAATTGCCCACATCCGAATCGTAAAAGTACGCAACAGTTTTCTTGTCGGCACCATTTGGCGCCGTAAGTTGTATATCGACAGGGGCAAAAGACGTCATGGCTTGTGATTCTATTTGAAGCAAGGTTGACGTGTTAAGAGAGTATCGAAGTAGTCCCGAGAGAGGTATGGTATGAGGAAGGAAGAAAGTCGAGCAGTGAAAGCGAGCAGTGAAAGCGAGCATGGGACTATTGGTAGGGCTGACGGAAAGTCGGGGGTTGGTGTTTTTTACGGTGTCACTAACGTAATCTATCTTGCGGAGCTCCCAGACGTGAGCGCGCAAAGTTGTCAAGCACATCACGCAATACAAAGGCATATAAGTCTTTTAGACCACAAGATTAGCATCGAACACTACAGTACAAGGATTCGAGTAGACCATCTCCAACCATTCCACAATGGATCGTCTCAACAGCTTGATGCGAGGGAGCATGATGGGTGGAAGTTCAGCGCCTCCGGGTGCCGTAAGTGAGCCCAAGTCTGGGGTTCTTATCAAGCATCATGCTACAAATCTTCCGTTGGCGTGAAAGACTTTGAGAATAGCATACTGATTTGATTTGCCATAGGATTCCAACTTGGTCGACAACTCCGAGACAGTCTATATATCCTCCCTAGCTCTACTCAAGATGTTAAGGCATGGGCGGGCCGGTGTACCCATGGAGGTCATGGGGTTGATGCTGGGCGAGTTTGTGGATGACTATACCGTGCGCGTCGTCGACGTTTTTGCTATGCCTCAGAGTGGGACAGGTGTCAGCGTTGAGGCTGTGGACCCTGTTTTTCAGACTAAGATGATGGACATGCTACGGCAAACGGGAAGGCATGTACAACGTCACGATGTAATCAGAGCTTCCTAGCTGACCAGGGTTCAGACCAGAGACTGTCGTAGGATGGTACCACTCACATCCTGGGTTTGGCTGCTGGCTATCTTCGGTTGATATCAACACACAACAGTCTTTCGAACAACTTACCCCACGAGCTGTGGCGGTGGTTGTTGATCCCATACAATCGGTCAAGGGTAAAGTTGTCATCGATGCTTTTCGATTAATCAACCCTCAAACTCTCATGATGGGCCACGAACCCCGACAAACGACATCGAATCTCGGACACTTGAACAAGCCATCAATACAAGCGCTCATCCACGGTCTCAATAGACATTACTACAGCATCGGTATCAATTACAGAAAGACAGGTTTGGAGGAGAACATGTTGATGAACTTGCACAAGCATGTCTGGACAGAAGCGTTACAGATGGACGACTTCCGGGAAGAGGGCGGAAAGAACCAAGAGAAATTAAAGAGACTGGTCGGGCTTGCGGAGGGTTACGAGAAACGTGTAAAGGAGGAGACAGAGCTTACAAAGGATCAACTAAAGACGCGATATGTTGGCAAGGTCGATCCCAAGAAACGTATGTCATTTTTGCCCCTGCTAATGCTGCTGCAATACTCATGATGCTTTCAGATTTGGAAGACGTTGGTCAGCAACTGATCGAAGATAACATCGTATCGGTGTCGAGGCAAATGATAGACAAAGAAGCTTCGGTAGCAAAAACGAACGGCGCGAATGGACATCAAGATGGTCACCAGAACGGGAATATGGAAGTAGACGAGGAATTATGAGACATCATTTTCCACGCTTCAGATATCACATATTCGCATCATAGATAGCGATGGCGCTTGGGCCATTCTGTATAGCATAGCGACATCTGCGTCAATCCAGTTCTACTGGGTAATTGAGTCTTCTCCGTGCTCCATAAATTGAAAAGTTTTGGTCCTCCCTGTGCTCTTCATTCCGACCAACGTCTAAAATCCTCACTCCAGCATTTTCGGCTACTTCAAGCAACCTTTTCACAAGTGGACCGTCTCTTTTCACAGACGGCCATCCGTCTAGTTCAACCTGTACGACCGACGGAAGGCGTCGCAGCACACCCTCAAGAAGACCCCCAGAAAAGTCCGTGAAGAAGTCCCTGTCAATCCTGAAGCCATTAAACATATCGTGACTTGGATCGCACTCCACAAATATCTTCACACTCCTCACCGCCTCCATCTCTTCCAGCCCGAGCCTGTCATCCACTCGCCATGACCGAGGCGGGTTACTCCAGCCCGGTCCCAATCGTAACTCCAACGATATCAGAGCGGCACGATATCGTGCCGGCAATCTTGCAATTAGAGGTTGTCCGTCGCGTCCGAAGAAGTGGTGATTCGTGGGGAAGATGCGGAAGGTATGTCCGCCGTAGTAGACAGGGTAGGACTCTTCGTGGAGGCGGCGGGATGCGAGGAAGAGGTTCAAGCGGAGACGGGCGGCGCCATGGTTCTTTTTGTGGAGGTCGATGATCTGGTCGGTTACGAGGATTAAGCTGAGGATTTTGGAGCGCAGTTCGGGGGGTAGGTCGAGGAAGCGGAAGGGTTGGAGCGGAGGGGATGTGGTCATGTCGGCCGGGAGGTGGGATAGCGAGGGTAATGGTGTTTACCATGGCATGGTTTTTGGCTTCCCCTCGTTCCTGGAGGCCTTCTCAGGCTATTCCGTCTATGGAATAGCGGTACTTGGCGGAGATCCTCGAAACCTTCTGCTCTGATAAAAATCCATCAATCTTCCTACCCACTCAGTGCTTCCGCAATCCTCATTTGTTTTCGATCAAATGATCGAGACGTTACACTGGGCGCTAGGTACGCTAGCGCGGATGTATGAAAAGTTACGGTGGCGTTGTTACTCGCCAGGAGAACATCGCAGCTGCATGATGTTATTCTCAAACTTGCGATGCTTAAATGTCTGTGGGATCGAGGAATGTATCGCTGCAAAATGCCCAGCTGGTAGGCATCGCTTAACCGATAGGGAAACACCGAGCATGTCCTGAATGATACAGTTTGTTAGTTCTCATGTAGTTCAACTCTGTCCTGCGCCATCCTGCACTACTGCTCCTCTAGGATGCTATGGATACCAATCCTCTACTTGGCTGTCTGCGCCGGCTGCCCCAGGTAGCTGGAGTCATGGCGAACCATCCAGGTCTAGTCTCACAGCTCTCGTTGAATCCAAGTGCATTGTGTTCTGAAGAAACTTTCTAAATAAAGCACTGTTGGTTGAGCGAGTCTTGTCAATCATTTTAGAATCGTGTTTAGCACCTTCAGAAAGCCATCATCGAGTGTGAAACGAGCCATGACATCCGCAAGCACAGGCTCTCTTCAGGAACTTGTAAGATTCGCCCGCAAGCACTCGCCATACTATCGAGAACATTATGCCAACTTCCCCGAGAATGTGGCTGAGCTCAATGATATCCCAGTGCTGGACCATTCAAGCTTCTGGGCAGCCAATACTGGTTTGCCGCCTGATAATCGAGTCATCACCGGCCCTTTGACAGATGGCGCTGTGTTCAGGACAGGAGGTACGACCGCGGTTCCCAAAGCTTCCTATGTTACTCGAGCAGAACTACTGGAAGGAGCTCAGTCTTGGGCGGCTTGCCTCGATCGTGCGGGTCTTCGGCCAGGAGATCGCGTTGCCAATCTACTTTATGGCGGGGATCTTTACAAGGGCTTTCTAGATCTGGGTCTTGCTTTAACGAATGCCCCAACGCCGAATTTCCAGTTGTCAATCGGAGTCGCCCCGTTGGAGAGCCAAGCCTGGACGTTGCGAACCTACACTGCGACAGTCTTGGTGGCAATGCCAACCGTCATGTGCCGCCTTGCCGACTACTTGATACAAATTGACCAAGAGATCCCTAGTGTTCGGCTTCTGCTTTACCTTGGTGAGCTTTTGCACAAAGATCAAAAGGTTCTTCTAGGCAAGGCATTTCCTTCTGCTCAAATTGGGCCCATTGTCTATGGATCTGTTGATGGCGGCCTTATTGGATTACCTGACAGTCTCCCAGGTGGCATTGATGAAGATCCCACATTGTACATTGTCAACACCTCAAGTATAATCATGGAGTTGATTACAGACACTGGGGATGTAATCACCGCGGAAGGGGTAAAAGGGAATATTGTGATCACGAACCTGGTTCGGCGTCTGATGCCTATCATTCGCTATCCAATGGGCGATGCGGCTGAATGGGTTGATTACAGCTCGCGCAAATTTCGCCTCTGTGGAAGAGGTGACGTGGGTGTAAGAGTTGGGCCCGCCTCGTACGATTTGGCGAGTTTGAAGGAGATAGTCTCAGTTTCATTGAAGGACGAAAAGGTCAATGGATTCCAGGTATTGCTGAGGCGAGCAAAAGGAATGGACGAGATGGTTTTTAGAATTGCTTGTCAGCCAGGAAATCGAGAACGATCATCTCAAGGGATCCAGGAAGAGATGGACAGAATCCACGAGGAATGGGCGAAAGAGGTGGCAGAAGGCTTCGTCAATCCACTCGTCGTAGAGTGGGTAACAGTTCAGGATTTGCATTTCAACGCAAGGAGTGGAAAGCTCAAGGAAATAGTCGATTTGCGCGTAGTCTGAGCCATAGAACTGCCATGTCACTCTAATCGACTTTACTGAGCTTAGCCTTTAGAAGGAGCCTTTTGCGCGATGATCGTGATTAGAATCAAATGCAGAAAGTAGCGAGGTCCCCTGTACTGGGCTTACAGCTCGGCGGGGGTACAGAAAAGCTCGGCGGGGGTAGGCATATCCTCGGTATATACACCTCAGCGGGGGTACAGCGGATACGTTTAATATATATAAAGATCTTATCAAGAATAAAAAACTCTGCTAAATATAAATAATTATAAATCTTATATAAAAATTTTATTTATATATATAATAAATAAATTTATATATATAATAAATAAATTTTATATATACTCTATATATATAATATATATAAATTAAAATATTTAAAATATTTAATTAATAAACTTAAAAAATAATAATTATACGCGATATTTTTTAATAATTAAATACTATTAAAATTAGTATTTGCTTTATTTATATATAATATATATTAATATAACTTAGCTAGCTACGTTTAGTAATAATAATATTAATAATAATAAATAAAAATATTTAAAAAAAGAGA